>JAPDES010000088.1:0-173088 GCA_027569235.1 Aspergillus sparsus
TTTTTTTTTTTTTTTTTTTTTTTTTTTTTTTTTTTTTTTTTTTTTTTTTTTTTTTTTTTTTTTTTTTTTTTTTTTTTTTTTTTTTTTTTTTTTTTTTTTTTTTTTTTTTTTTTTTTTTTTTTTTTTTAAATAATATTTATATTATAACTGCAAGCTTCTACCCTTTTGGTACCCACTCTATATTATTAATTTTATCTTTATTCTTACCTTTATTTTCTATATTTATATCTTTTCTTTTTATCTTTTTAACTTCTTCTTTATCTTCTGTTTCTGTTGGACCTAGTAGATATTTATTTATAATAAACTTTTTTAGTCTATTTTTATTAATGGTTCCTGCTACAAAAATATTATCTAATTCTTTTATTTAATATACACTATTTTTTTATAGTACTTTTATAATTTTATAAGGTTCTTGCCACTTAAATTGTAACTTTGCTAAGGCTTTAAGATTAGCTTTTTAATAATTGTTTTATAAAAGCATATATTTATTTACTTTTAGGGATTTATTTTAAATTTGGTAAGTATTATTAAAATAGTCCTTATTTTATTAATGGTGTCTTTCTAGGTGGTAGAAAGCTTTTTCTAAATCTTAATCTCTTTATTTAATTTAATATACCTGCATGGCTAGCAGTTCTTCTATTATTTTAATTTTATTCTATAAAAGGGTGGCCTATATAGGTACTTCTAGCTCTATAAATAGAACTACTTCTTTTCTTATTATTATTTTATAGAGTGTTATTCCTGTGATTTTTTTAATTATTATTTTTTAAACTAATAAGATAGAGTAAAAGTGTTTAGTCTATCTTTTTTCTTTTTCTTTTATTATTTTTAAAAGACTATTTTTAATATTATAATGTTCCTGTTTAACAGCACCATTAAATTCTAGGTGGTAGGGGGATATTATAACTTTCTTAATTTTATATTTAGTTATTAAGATATTAACAACTTGCTGATTTTCTGGCTCTTTATTTATAATAACTCTTTTAGAGACTCCATATTAACATATTTAATCTTTATATAGAAACTGTGCTATAGCTTTTAAAATGGCTTGTCTTAGTTTTCTGCCTTCTAATTAATTATTAGTTATATTTTGGGCTAATACTATAAATTTAAATCTATTTTCTTATAGTATGTGGATAATATTAACTGCTACTGTTTTAAATATGCAAGTAGTTTAAGTAGGGTATAATTCTTTTTTTAGTCTATTTATACTTTTTTACTAGCATTTAAAATAGGCTTTTATATATTTTTAGATATCTTAATAGCAGGTCTTTTACCAATATTATTGTGCTACTTTATAATAGATACTTTTTCTTTTTTTATAGCTACTTTTATTGTGCAGGCTGGTAATTATGTCTTATTTTTTTTAAGTATTATTAACTATTCTGTGGACCAGTATGTTTTTATAGGCTCTTTAAAATAAATATCTATTTTATATTAGGAATTTTGTTGCTTCTTTCTAAAATTTTTAATATTTTAAGGCTGTTATATTGGTTGGTTTTCTAAGAGTAATTAGATATTGGGCCACTATTTTATACTTATCTATATATTTACTTTATAGGATCTTTTTAGGGTTTTCTAGTTAAAAAGGTAAGTCCTGCAATATTGGGTCTATTATTATATATTTAATTTATATATGTACCTAGCTATTTATATTAATTTCTTACTTTTATTTCTCTATTTCTTTCTTTATATGTCTTCTTCTTAAAAGAATATCTGCTATAGTGTAATTCTTTCTAGGAATATAATGCATGGTAAAGTTAAATAGGTATATTTAAGTAATTCAGCTAGTAATAAGGGCCCCCAGCAGGTTGATTATAGATCTGTTTAGTTATATTACTAAAGTTTATGGATTAATTTTTAGTATAAAGTGTATTCTATATAATTAATATCTAAATTTTTTTAGGTATTTTAGCACAGCTTAGTATTCTTATTTTTTAGTATTATATTTAGCTTCTACTTTACTCTATACTTCTAATTTAAAATAAGCTATCTATTTAACACCTTTTCTTTTTTATATAAGACTTGCTCCCTATCCTGTCTTGCTAGCATTAATTACTATAATAAGAATTAGTAAAACAATATTATAGTTGATGGGCATTATATAGAGGAAGATACTAATTATCTGTTTAGTCTATAGAAAGGTATTCTTCTATTCTTGCTGCCATGTAAATTAAGTATCTTTTCTTAAAAGTAGGTAAAGTAAAGTTATTTTTAAGGCAAACTCTTTTATTAGCAGCTTAAAGCCTGCTGCTAATCTAATAAAGCCTCTAATATCTTTAATATTTTAAGATCACGGCTAATTTAAGATTTTTTTTACTTTAACTACTTTTAGATGATATCTATTATAATTGCAGACCTAATCTATAATTTAAATTTCTAGCATTACTTATTAAGATTTTTCTGCTGAGACAGTAACTCCTATTATTTCTAGTAGATATAGGGTGTGCTCTAAGTTAATAAAATATTTAAAGATATAGTATTAAATTTCTGGCAGAATTTCTTTATTATTATATGTATCCTTTGGGCCTTTTACCCTTATATTATTTAAAAATATTCTAGCTAGATATAGGATAATTTCTTCTAAAATTTTTATTTCTATATAAATAAATTATTCTAGTAAGTTAATTTCTTCCTGCATAACTGTAGTCTATTTTAGTAGTTCTATAGAAGTTTAAACTGCTGTTATATCTTGATCCTTTTCTGCTAGAGGAAGTTAGTTATATCTAAAGAACTAGTTAATAAGAAAGGCTACTGCCATTCCACTAAAATTATTAATAAACTTATCTCTATCTAGTAAAATATTGGCATTTTAAATTATAATAGTATTTACAGGTGTAGTATTATTAATAAACTAAAATTCTTTTTTCTTTTTTTTTAGTATTAAAAACTAAAAGTTATAATAAGGGCCCTAATATCTTTCTATTATTTCTTTCTTTATCTGGTTGTAAAATATCTTGCAGATTGTGGCTTATAGCACCTTAAGTATTTTAAATAGTATAATTTACTATACTTTATAAGAAATAATTTGAATTCTTTATAGAGGCATAACCTTAGATCTAATTCTTTTAATTTCTGGCCAGTCCCAAGCAAGGACTTCTTCTCTTTTATAAAGGATTTCTAGTAGCATATCTTTTTCTTATAGAAGAAGATTATCCTCTATATTAAGTTGCTTTACTCTTTCTAAAATAAGCCTGGTGCTTTAGACTATTTAAGCAATTCTTAAGTATAAATATTTATTAAATTTAGTTTTTATATTTACAGCATGATACTACTTATAATATTTTTCTAGATAAACTTCTACCTAATTCTTAACTCCCTCTAGTTTTTCTTTTCTATTATTTTTATAATTCACCAGCAGAATTTTATCTACTTTTCTTTTATATAGAGTGCATACTTTTGCTGCATGTTTTAGGTAAGTACTGTATTAATTTAAAAAGCACTATATCTCTGGTGGTGTCTTAGAATCTAGTTTAAAGTATTAAAATTTAAGCAGGAGTGGATTTAATAAATTTAGTAAAATAAATAAAGTTTCTATAGTGTCTGGGTGTCTAATTTTCTTACCTAAATTAGCTATTATATATTAGTTAATTTTTAGCTAATTATATTGCTTATTTTTATATACCCCTTATTACTTACTTTCTTTTCTTTTTTAATTTTCTCTTTTTATTTTTTTATTTCTTCTTTTCTTTTCTTCCTTGGCTTGCTTATTTTTTATTAATATTTTTTCTTTTTAGACAAGTATCTAACCAATTATTAGGTGCTTGCTTATTCTTTTAAACTTATATATAAATCCTTAGGCTAAATATTTCTTTTAAACCTTACTAACCCCTCTAAGGCTTCTAGGGTAAAGTCCAACCTTTAAGTTCTATTAATTAAAAATATGTAATATTTTACTCCTCCTGTTTTTAAGGTGTCTATTTTAAATTAGATGGTATATTACTATAGTTGCCCTAGGATTAGGTCCTTCTCTAGATTATTAAGAATAAAAATATATGTAGAAATTATAAGGTCTTTAATTATAATGGGCATATTTATAGAGCACCCTTTACACCTGCTGCAGTCCTTATTTACTATTATTATATTAATATTTGGATTAAGGCGGTAGGCAGCTTTTAGGTGGTTAATAAGCTATTTACTTATAATATTTATTTCTAAGCTAATGTTAATAATCTTACTGGTTATAAACTGGCCTATCTATACTTCCAGTTATGCTGTTTTTAGTATGTATAGCAGTTCTACAGTATTATCTACCTTTTTAATAAAATAAGATTTTAGTTCTTAAGTAAACTAGTACTGCACCTGTACCTTAAGTATAATTATTTTTTAACTTATCTTATTCTTTATGGGTAAGGTTTTAAAGAAGGTATTATATAAAGGTTTTAACATTTTTAGAAGGTCTTTTATAGTAATATTATTTACTTTCTACTTCAAGACTTGCTGTAGCATGTTATTAATTAGTATTTTATTTTTTAGCTTTTTTAATAATTTTTCTACAGTATTACTGTTTTACTTTAATTTTATATTTTAGTCTTTTATAACTGCATCTTTCTCTTTAACTTTAGGTGGGGCATATTCTTTTTTTTATTTTTCTATTTTTTTAGCAACATATTATCTAAATTAGGGGGATTTTGCAGTAGGTAGTTTCTTATCTTCTTTTTTTCTTTTTTTTAAGGTACTTTCTATATTAAAGGTATTTATCTCTATTAATTTACTATTATTATTTTCCTCCTCTTTCTTAGTATTACTAATATTGCTGTTTATATCTACTCCTAGGTCTTCTCTAGTTATCTTTAAGGTCTAAATAAGATTTATTTTTACTGTAATTGGCAGTTAGGAATAAGTTTAATTTTAAAAGTTATCTTATATTATATCTTTCTTTAAAACTTCTGATATATATTTTATTATTGGCCCATTATCTTCCTGTTTCCCTATTTAAATTCTTTATAAGGTTGGATTATAGTAATAAAGGTCATTTACTATATCTTAATAAAAATCTGGGCATTTATATTAAAGGTGTTAAGGCTTATCTTTTAGGTAGTAATAGTAAGTTTCTATTTATTAAATAGTATATATTCTTACTTATATTTAGATGTCTCCCTAATTAGCTAGAATGGTTAGCAGTATGTATAGGGCTTTAAATAATTTAGTAAGTTAATAAATATTCTTATTTATAACTTATTTTATTTTTCTATTCTATAATAATCCTTTTACCTGTACAGGCTTCTTTTTCTTAGGTAGTGCTACTTCTTCTAGTTATTTAGTTATATTTAAGATATTAGGTAAGAATATTTTAGTAGCTTTTATTTTTTAATATAGCTTCTTAACTTTCAGTAATTTTAGGACTTCTTTTTAACAGTCTGTATATTTAATAGCTTATAGATTACCTGATTTTGGCCTTATTTTACTTACCATCTTTCTAAATATAGGCTTAGGCAATCCTTTTAGCAATTAGAGATATTTAGTATAGTTGTCTAACTCCCTATTTTTCTTTATTTGTGCCAATAAAGAGGTATATTTATTTATAAATTAGTAAAGATTATCTTCCATTTTCTATTTCTTTAACACATATTTTTTTAAATACTAATAAGTTCTTTTCAATTAAGCAGTGTTCTGCTTTTAAAATTCTGCCTTTAATTCTTTTACTAATTTTTCTTAGTCTTTATTTTAGTAGGATTTCATTTTTTGCATATTATCTGTAATCCACTATAAATAATATTTAAGTACTTACTTGATTTTTTCTTTATTATTCTTAATATTATGATTGGTACATACCTGTTTAAACATATCTATAAACTGGGTAATATTTTTTTTATTAAAGAATAGGGCTTTTACTGTCCCAGGCATGGGCATGGCTATAATGTACATGGGGATAGGTGTAGATGTTATTTTAGATAGTTTACTTATATTAATAATGGGATTTCTTGCTTCCATATTTAATTATGACTTAATTATTATACCTTTTTTAAGTAGTGATTCTTCTTGCTAGACTTCTAAAAAGTTTTTTTTTTTTAGGTATGCTTCTAATACTTTCTTTATAATTTTTATAGCTGAAGATAGTGCTATAATCTGTACTATCTGCTATCTAATTTATTAAGTAATCTAATTTTATTAAGTCTATTAATTAATTTCTTTCTATTTTAAGATTACTATTTGCTTTTTATAGTTTCTATAATTTATATAGTCTAGATGCACCACATTAGCCTTAGCAGTCTTTTTTTACTGTTTTCTAACTATTTTTTTTCTAATATAATAGATCTTCTCCTCTTCCTTCTGCACTCCCTTTTCCCTATACTTAACCTTCTTATTCAACATTTCCCCCTGCGTCGGTCACCAATCTAAAGAGGGGCTGGGTGTTGAGGTCACCTTAGGCGGACCTGATCAAGCTGGAAGCTGGGGACGGAGCGGGTGATGAGTAGTCCCATTCTGGTGACTCCAGTTGGGATGCCGTGTTGGGGGGGGGGAGCTTGATGCAAGCGGGTGTGACTCAATAACAAGAAAGATGAATATGAAAGATGTCTGATGTTCTATCCTATGACTAGGCGGGTGGGAAGGAGGATGATATAGTTGAGGGTGGGTGCCTGAGGCGGAAAGTGGGTGCCTGGGGCGGAGCCCCGGGTCACCCCACTACACTATTAATCTTTTTAAAAGACTAGGTGGATTCATAGTTTCTTTATTATTACTATTAATAGAAGGACAGGGCTGCCCTTTTTATTAAAATCTCTATTAATTATAATATAAGGTCTTTTAATCTTTTATTAATTCCTCTATAAATCAGTTAGTATTATAAGTATTTTCCAGACGCCATAGAAGCGGGTTTTTTATTTATTTATTACTTTTAGTATAGATGCTGACAGTTTTGCTCATTAAAAGTAGTATTTTTAAATAAATCTTTAGCTAATAATATCTGCTTCTGCTCCACTATTCAGGTCCATATATATTTTAATATTATTCCAGATAAGGATTAAAGTATATATTCTTGTAGTTATTCCTATAATAGAATAAGTTAAGGTATTAAAATCTTTTACTTTAGCCTACTGTAGTTTACCACCTCATTAAAGAAGCTATATTGGTTGATATTAGAGTAGTATTCTAAATTAGATTTAAAGAGTTTCTATTTCAGGCTATCTGTTCCCTAAATAAAAAGTGCTTAAATTACTAATCCTTTAATATATATTTTTTAAATAGAGATCTTTTTAGAGCATTTTATTATAAAATAATATTTACTTTTATAGATGTTACAGGTCAGGATCTTTTTATTCTTTTTAACTAAATTCTATAATATTTTCTTAGGTTAATCTTTTCTTTTATATTTCTTAATCTGCCTCTTATTCTTTTCTTTAATTTTATTATCTCTTTAGTTATCCTTTTATTAAGGTTCTTTATTTTAGTTATGGCCCCATTAGGGTTTTGTATTATAAAAGGTTTAATATCTTTTTACTGAATTATATGCGGTTAAGTCCTTATATTTTCTTTTTATATTTAATAAAAGTAAGGTATAGTAATGGAACGCTAGAAAAATCATCTTATTATATATTTTTAATAAATTAATTATATGTTTCTTAATATATTAATTTAATAGTAGATAGAGTTTTAAAAAATAAGTCCATATTTATATTATTTTATTAGTGTGGGGTAAGTACTGCTCTAGCAAGTTTAGATAGATATTAAAGTTATTAAAATTCTAGTCTACTTATTATTAAGCCTTTTCTAGCTAGATAGTTATATCTGAAAGTAGTATAGCTTTATTTTATAGAAGATCTTTAATCTATTTAATAAAAAGAGGCTAGAAGTTTTCAGTTTCTTTCTTCTTATTCTCTTAAAGTTCTTCTATATGGCGGGCCCATCTCATACAGCAGTTATTATTAATCTTTATTAGAGTAAGAAGAATCTTATCTGTATTACTATAGAAGCCCACCTTATATCTGCAGAAGATAAGCTTTATATTTATAAGTTAATTATATCTTTTTTAAATATTAGTGCTAGCTTCAAGATATTTTATATTATTAGGTATAAGTTATTTATTTTATTAGAATCTTTTTAAAGTTAGTTCTGCTTTATTAGTATTTATTTTTCTTTTAAGATTTATAATTTTATTTTTTAATATCTTAATTCTTTAAAGTTTTTCTTTTTCTTCTTTCAGTTGCCTCAGCATCTTATCCAGATCTAGCACAGAAGAGAGTTCTAGAAAGATTTACAGATTATCCCTTTTTAAGGTCTTCTTTTAGGGTAATGCCTGTGTCCGTGCTATTATAGCTTCTTAAATAGTTAAAAAAAAAAAATTAGAATTGTAAGAATATCCCAATTATTAGATGGGGGTCTATTAACTAGACAAGGATCTATATATAATACAGCTACAGGAAAGTAAGATTTAGTCTGTAAAGAAAAGACTTTCTTTATTTAATAAAGATATCTTTAGATATAAAGAGTATAGAGGTGTGGGGATACAAGACTAATTCTTAAGAATTAGAAAGATAAAAGACTCTTAATGTTCCCTCTTATATTTTCAATATTCCTCCAATTAATCATCAATACTCTTACAAGTCGGCAGGGTAGCTGTATACAAATATAAGCTATCCAAAAAATATGGGCGAGCGCCGGCACTTCCTGGCTGGATGACCAAGAGCAGTCCGCAACTGGCTCTTTCAGGATTCATCTGCGGAATCCTATGACATAAAGTCTTAAGGATAGTCTTTAGTACTGTAAGATTATTAATAATTATAGCCTTGCAGCAGCTATTTAATATCTACTTAGCTAACTAATAAAAGATATATACTATTAATTAATCTCTAAACTATTAAAGGATTTTTTTTAATCAGGTATTAATTAGGCCACCTAGATAAATAATAAGTATAAATTAATAAGTAATAATTAAGGGGTCCCCTATAATTAGATTAACTAGTATTAAAGTAAAAAGGGTCTTATTAAATCTATATATATTAATAAGAATCTTACTATATAGTAGAAATTTTTTCTACAGTCCTATTTAAATAACTGCCTGTACTTACTATAATTTTAATACAGTAGGGTTAATATCTATAATATTAAAAAATAAAATAATTAATTATTAGAAATTAAGCTCTAAAAAAATATAAACCTTTTTAAAATTTAGTGCAGTAATAGATACCCTATATAATACTTATATTTCTAGATTTTAGTCTATAAATAAAAATATATTAACTTTATTAGCTAAAGCTATATTATTCTTCTAGATAATATAATAGCTAGTCCTCTTTAAAACTTTATTATTTTTAAGTATGTGGGCGCTACTATATACTGTTAATATATTAAAACTAGCTATTAGGGTGCTTAAGGGAAAGATATAGATAAGCTTATTAATAATATACTTACTAATAAATTAATTTACAGCTATTAGCTATTTAATAAGCCTTAAACAGTTATAAAAGTCTATAAATTAATAGATAATCTAGAACTAAATATAGAAATCTAGACTATAATAAATTATATTAATAATATTATATATTAGATCTAATTTTAGATAATTATTTAATATTTAAATATCTTACTTTATTATATATTCTGTATTTTTTATTATCTTTATAAGATTATTTATACTTAAATTAAAAAGGTTCTCCATGCTTCTTACCCCCATAATAATAGTAAAGAAAGTTAGGATAGAAGTAAAAATAAATAAAATAATAAGAGTTTAAACAGCAGCAGTAGTAGTAAAAAAAAAAATAATAAAAAAGAAAAAGATTAAAGTCTCTATAGCTTTCTACTGTAGATAGTTTTTAAAGATCTTTTTATTTTAAAGTATTCTCTAGATTTAAAAAAGCAGCTTCCAGCCATATATAATATTATAAGTATTTAAATATATTTAGCTATTAAATATTACCCAGCTTTAAAAAAAGAGACCAGATTTTATTATAATTAGATGGATAATATATTACAAGCAGGTAAGTAAAGTAAGGTTGTTAATATTAATATTATTAATATTTAGAACTAGTTTATTAGCATTAATAATTATAAATTAGTTAATCTAATTAAAGGTTATTTTAACCAGCACTAGCTGTAGGGTAAGCTAGCTAGACTTTATTTTTAACTAATTAAATATGGCGCCTTAATCAGCCAGCTACTATTTAAAAATTAATTTAATAATAATATTAATAAGGTAAAGGTCCCAGAGCTCTTAAATATTCTAAAGCTTAAAAATATCTACTATATAAAAAGTAGTTTAATTTATATTTTTTATATACTTCTTTTTATAATTAATATTATTAATTTTATACTTAAAAAACATTTTAAATAATTAGAAAAATATTAGTCTTATAGCTTAATCCTAACTAGTAATTTCTATAAAGATAAGAGTAAAAGCCCTTAATTTAATCTATAAATAAAATTTAAATAAAGCTACTTTTAAATATTAATAGCTTAATTTTTATAAGTAGTGCCCCTAGTATAAATATATATACTAATAATTTTATTTATAAATAAAATCTCTTATAAAGCTGCTCTTAGATTTAAATAGCTTAATTTTTATAAATAGTGTCTATATTAATAATTTAGTCTATAAATAAAATCTTTTATAAAGCTGCTTTTAAATTTAAATAGCTAGACCCCTAATTTTAATTTATAAATTAAAATTTAGAATGCTATATTATACTTTAAGCATTTTTTATTTATAAACTAAAATTATATATTTAACATTTAAAATATCCCTAATCTAGCTTGAAATAAGATTATTACTTACTAGTTTATTTTTAATAAAATAGTAAGTAATTAAGGGGAGATATAAAGAGGGATAAGATATTAAATATTAATAAAAATTTTAATTAAAAGTAAGAAAGAAGGGATGCAGCTAAAGACTATTTTTAAATTAAAAGTAGATATTATTTAGAAAAATAGTAGAAATTAATATTTTAAAAAGAATTAAAGAGAAGAAAGATATAATAAAAGTAATCTAAAAAAAGAATTTAAAAAGAAAATTAAAGAGGGTGAGGTAAGGTAGAAGTAATTAAAAAAAAGATTTTAATAAAGAAACTAAAGAATTAGACTATATATTAATAGAAATAGACTTTTTTTAAGCTCTTTATATTTTTTTAAAAATAGCTAATAACAGCTAGGGGCAAGATTTAATACTAAATAAAAAAAGTAATAGCTTATTATAAAAGTAAATAAATTTATTAAATAATTACTTTTTAATTCTTTATAAAGCTTCAGCTGATGATTACTTTATATTAAATAAATTTTAATACAGAAGAATCTAGTAAAAGATTTAAGATTATATTAAAATTAGTATATTAAAATCTTTTTTATATGCTTATCTTCTTATTATACTATATATTTTAGCATATAGAAATTAGGCAGGAGTTAAAAGAAAGATAAGATATTAAGAATAAAAGAAAGCTAGAGAGATATAGATAATAATTAAATAAATAATAAAAATAAAAGAAAGTTAAAGTAAAAAAATTTAAAAATATTAATTATCTATATTATTTAGATTGCAGTTATTAAAATTTAAGTAATATATATAAAAAAAGTAAGTAAATATTAAATAATCTACTCTATCTATAGATAAAAGGTTTAGGTATTATATACTATTATTATTAGTATTTAATAAAACCCACTATTATATATTTTGACTTATTAATTTTATTAACTAATTAAAATTAAGAGCTTTCTATCTTATAGCTGCACCAATACACCACTTATTAATAAAAGTAATAATATTTTAAATAAAAAGGCCTTCTAGAAAGTAATATATTAGACTAACTAGTAGATATAATAATATCTAGGCACCTAAATTTTTATTTATAAATAAGTTATCTAATTTATTTATAAATAAAAATTATAGCCCTAGTTGCTTGATATAATCTATTTAAATATAAAGTAATAAGATTTTAAATGTAAAAGCCTTCTAGAAATTAATATATATAATTAACTAGAAAGAATAATAATATCTAAACATCTAGATTTTTATCCATAAATAAGTTGCCTAATTTATTTATAAATAAAAACTGTGGCCCAGCCATTAGGAAGAGTATATTTAAATATAAAGTTATAATATTTAAAATATAAAGGCCTTTTAAAAATTAATATATATAATTAACTAGAAAAAATAATAATATTTAGAAGATTAGATTTTTATCTATAAATAAGTTGCCTAATTTATTTATAGATAAAAATTATAGCTTAGTTACTTAAAATAGTATATTTTATATATAAAAAGCTATTATATTTTTAAAATATCTTTAAAAAATTAATCCAGATTATATCACCAACTAATAAATATAATAATATCTAGTGGCCTAAGTTTTTATTTATAAATAAGTTATCTAATCTATATATAGATAAAAATTAAGGCTTTAGTTACTTAGAATGGTCTACTAATCTATTTATAAATTAAAATTATAGTCTTAATTACTTAGAATAATACATGCATTATATATCTAGTTATAAATTATAACCAGCAATCTATATAAGCTCTAGCTAGTTATTATTTATCTTTAATATAATATATTATTATACTCTCTTTCTTTTTCTCTATAAATTATATATTTTCTTATTCTCCCAGGGCCACTTGCAGGATGTATAATATAATATAAACCTCAGAAACTTATATTATTTATAACTAATAGCCCAATATTAATACTGCTAAGCCTTAATATATCTAAAAGCCTTTTAAAGTTCTTAAATATAGACTATTTCTACTACCTATAATCTATAACTTATCTATTTATTAAATGCAGTATTATCCCCATTACTATAATTCTGCTTAAAGCCTTTATACTTTAAATAGACTTAAAATATTGTAATGGCTATATATTAATAAGATAAAATATTTAACTTAATATAAAAAAATGTCCTAGCCTTTTACTATAAAATATAGTATAAATAACTGCTATTCCAGCTTTCTTTTATTTTAAAAAACTATAAAAAGAAAGAACTTGGTCCCTTTAACTTTAAAGCTAGTTATTATAGGGATTAATAAAAGAATAAAATTAGCTAGAAATAATAAACTAGTAACTTGCTAACTGCCTTTAGTAAATATTAATAAATAATTTTAATTAAATTACTAATAGAATATTTCTTATAATAGGTAGTCATTATACTAACTAATTTATACTTAATAAAGATATTACAGTATTATCTATAAATAGTATTACTATAATGCAAGCTTAATAACTTAGTAGTCTATTTAGACTAGCTACTAGTAATATAGACTAGTAGTAAGAGCTGTAAAAGAAACTACTTAATCTTTTTTAAATACTTATCTACAGTAGCAGTCTGCTAAATAACCTAATAATTAGACTTATATAACTAAATAAATCCTTTTTAGAGCTACTTCTTTATTAATACTTAATTTAGAAGCTACTTTATTTAATTACTACTTTTAAAAGTATTAAATAATATAGCAAGTATACTATAATTCTAAAGATTTTAAAAAAAGTTTTATTTCTATTTATTCTAAGTTAAATTATTCTTTAATTTATAAAGATTTAGTAAGAACATAATTTCTTTATAAATTTTATTTTTATTTAGTAGAAATAGCTTCTTTAACTCTTTTTAAGTAAGCTTTATTTTTTAGTAAATAAAATTATACAGGCCAATTATAGTTAGCTTAAATTTTTTATAGCTTAAGATCTACTTATTATTATTTTAGTAAATATAATCTAAACTAGTAGTCTAATTAAGAATCTTCTTATTATATATTTATAAGTAAGTAATTTATCTAAAAAAAGCCTATATTTTAAACATTAAAAACTATTTCTATATTTTATTTAGAGTATTAATAAAATAAGTTATCTTTTTATTATTAGCTATTTATATGCACTACTCTGCCACCAGCATCTGGGCTATCTTAACTAGTATAGAAAGATAAAGAGTATAATATATTAAATTTTAAAATATTTAATACTAAGTATTTATCCCTAAAATTGCTAAGAAGCCCACTATAGTACTATTAAAAATATCTCTCTTTAAAATATGGTTCAGCAGTATAATAAAAAAGATTAGAAAGATTTAATTTAGCTAATTTTATAAGTACTATATCTTTACTAAATTATATATTAATAATAGTTAGGTTCTATAGTCCTTTATTTAATTTAGTATAGCTAGTTAAGCTATTATTAGTTAATAATAAAAATAAATTATCTGCCCTAATTAAATACTTTAATATATAAAGTAGATTAGGTACTATTAGACCTATTAATACTAGTAGTAGGTAAATAGTTAAAGGCAGATTTAAATAAGCTAATTTTAAATGCTAGTCTTCTATAAAAAGATATTAATCTAAATTTAATTAAATTTATTTAATCAGCCATTCTTAATAATATTATAGGCATGCTTAATTAAATACTTAATATTATTAATAAAGAGCACCAGTAATAGCTTATTTTATAAGTTAAAAAGAGTATCTAAAATAGCTGTATTAGCTAGATTCTAGCCTTAAAGATATTCTAGTTATTAAATTATTTTTAATTAAAAGAATATCTTTATAGAATCTTTTTTTATACTTATATATTACTAATAGTTTGCCTTTACTGTCTTATTATACTCAAGTTCTAGTTAAACTTATAATTAGATAAATTTAGCCTTAATTATAATAGCAGCTTAATATATCTAATTAATTTATGCTGGGGAAGTAACTATAAAAAAATAATTATTTAAACTATTAAAATAAAATTGCTGGCAGCTAATTTACTTTACTATTATAAAAATATAAGACTTATTCTAGGATGCTTAACTACAGCAGTATTAAGTCTTTAGATACTTAAGATATAAATATACTTAAAAAGAAACTATTTTTTAGGTAACATAGATATAGAGGGAACAGTAAAGGCTATTATAAATAAATAGATCTAAAATTAATAAATTAGTTAAAAGAGAAAGAATATTTAAAGTCTAAGAAGAATTAATTTATAGTTATTTTTTTATCTTCTATAATACAGTCTTATAAAGGGCCACAGTATTAGCTAATAAATAAGAACTATAGTACTTATAAAAATAAAATAAAAAATAATTTAAGAAAATAGCATACTAACATTCTATATAGATCTAAATTTAATAATTAGAATAATAATTAAAGAGCTCCATTATATATAGAATAAAAAGAATAAAATATAGAATAAAAGAAATAAAAATATTAAAAAAAAAAAAAAGATATCTTTAAAAAAAGGGGGATTAGCTCCATACACATTACATTATATAAAGATAAATATTAAATGCAGAATAAAAGAAGCAATTATGGTTCTATCTCATCCCATATGTAGAAATAAAAGATTAAAATTCTTTACAGTAGAAGGAACCCCAGTGCACACACTGCTTGCTGCAGGAGTACAGGGTGTAGTCATCCACCTATCCCCCAATCAGGAGTCTAGAAAACCATATAAGGGCTGATTTATGCATGTGATAGGGTATAGGCATGCTATAGCTTAAAGAAAGAAATCTAATTATTAATTAATAAATTAAAAAATTTAAAATTAGTAGAAAGTAAGAATTTAAATTAAATCTAGAGCCAAGCCTAGTATAGCTAATATTAATAGTAATAAAAAAATTATTAAAATATATATAATACATAGAACTTAAATGGTAAAAAGAACTAAGTATAGTCTTAATAAATACTAAAATAGGTTAACTAATAGAAAGAAAAGAGTATAAAATAGTAATAATAAATAAAATTATTAGCATGCTATTATATAAATGCTATAAAAAATTTAAATATATCTTTAAAATATTAAAAAAATCTAAATTATTAAAATAAATAAAGTATGACCATACTATACTACTTAAAAAAGATAGAGAATTAACTATAAAAGTACTATATTCTATATTAAAATAAAAGTTAGAGATACTTAAAATATATATTAATAATTAGCTAGTAAAAAATAATATATAATTATTAAAATTACTTATAGAATATAAAGTCCTATTTATAGTAAAAAAAAATAAAAAATTTAGAATATATATAAACTATAAACTACTTAATAATATTATAATTAAGGATTAATACCTATTACTGCTTATTTAAGAAATATAAAATATTATTAAAGAAGCTAAATTTTTTACTAAGCTTAATATTATAAATATATACTATTAAATATATATAGCTAAAAAAGAAGAATAAAAAACTATATTTAGAATTAAATTTAGACACTATAAATATTTAGTAATGCTGTTTGGACTAATTAATATACTAGTATTATTTTAAAGATTTATTAATAAAGTATTAAATAAAGCAAGAGGGATATATACCTTAGCCTATATAAATAATATTTTTATATTTTTAAAAATTAAAGGAGTATATATTAAATATATAAAAAATATACTTAGAAAGCTTAGTATATATAAATTATAGTATAAGTTAGTAAAATATAAATTCTATATTAAAAAAACTAAATTCTTAGAATATTAGATAATAATAAAAGAAATCTATATAAAAAAGTATAAGATTTAGGTAATTAAAAATTAGTTAAGACTAAAAAACCTATAAAAACTATAATAATTTATAGGGTTGTTAAATTATTATTAATAATTTATTAAAGAATATTTTAAAAGAATAAAATTACTGTTTAACCTTATATATAAAGATATTAAGTTTAAATAAATAAATAGTTAAATAAAAGCATTTAAAGAAGTTAAATATATTATAATAACTATATTAGTATTATTAATATATAATCTAAATAAGAAAATAATTATTAAAATAAATGCATTGGACTATGTAATTAAGGCATAAATAATTTAAAAAAATAATAAAAAGAGATAATAATTAATTATATATTACTTAAAAAAGCTTATACCAGTAGAGTTAAATTATAATATTTATAATAAAAAGCTATTAATTATTATTGCAGTATTTAAGTACTAAAGAGTTTATATTAAAGAAGCTAAATAAATAGTTATTATAAAATTAAATTATAAAAATTTTATCTACTTTATAATAACTAAAGAGTTAATAAGAAGATAGGCTAAATAGGCTAAGATACTAGCTTAATATAACTATAAAATTAAATATTATAAAGAATTAGAAAATGATTATATAAATATATTAAGTTAAAAACTAGATTATAAGCAGGATAGTTAAATAAAGCTATAAATTACTATACTTAAGTATAATAAAGATAAATTTATTAAATATAATAAGCAAGTAGTAATTATTACAATAATAATTATAAATAATAATTAAAAATTTTATAAATAAATAAAGGAAGCTCAAATAAAAAACTAACTATTAATAAAAATAAAGAAAGTTAATAAACTTAAAAAAAGTAATAAATTATTATATATAAAAGGGTTTATAGCAGTACTATATATAATAAAAAAAGAAGTTATTATAAAACACTATAATAAGCTTACTAGAGAATATTTAGAAATTAATAAAATAATAAAATAAATTATAAGATATTTTTACATTCTAAATATTAGAAGAAAGGTAGAAAAATATATTTATAAATATAAAAAATATAATAAGAATAAAATAAATAGGTATATACTATATAAAAGGCTATAAAATATAAATATATTAATAAGATTATAAAAATAGATTATAATAAATTATATTACTAAACTGCCTATATTAAAAAATATAATTTAATACTAGTAATAATAAATAGGCTCACTAAATATGCATATTTAATATTAATTAAAAAAATAGATAATATATAAAAACTAGTAATTATATTACTTAGAGAAGTATTTAAGCACTATAAATTTTTAAAAAAGATAATTATAAATTAAAAAATATTGTTTAACTTGAACCTTTAAAAGTTATTAATAAATTAAATTAAAATAAAGTAAAAATGCTTAACTGCTTATTATTTATAAATAAATAAATAAATAAAAAGAATAAACCAGATTATTAAGCAGTATTTATATTATTATATTAATTATAATTAAAATAATTAAATAAGGTTACTGCCTACAGCATAGTTAGCATATAATAATATAATTAGTATAATAATTAAAGTATTACTATTCTTTATAAACTATAAATATTATGCAAGAATGCTAGGAGAATTACTATAAAAAATATTAAAAATAGAAAATATAAAATAAATAGTAATAAAATTAAAAGAGATTTATAAATCTTTATAGAAAAATATTAAATTTTTTAATATTTAAATAGTTATGCATTATAACAAATATAAATTAGAGAAATTAAATCTTTAAAAGAAGAAAAAAGTATATCTTTTATAATAAAATATTTAAATTAAAAGGCTAAGTAGCAAACTTAATTATATTAAATTAAGATCTTATAAGATTAAAGAAAAACTAAAACTAATTACTTTTAAATTAAGACTATTTAAAAAAATAAAGATATATCTAATTTTTTATATATTATTATTAGAATTAGTACTAGAGAATGCTAAACTTTAAAAATATTAAAAAATTAAAATAATTAAAAAGAAATATAAAGTTAAAAAGATTTTATTTAATAGATAGATTAATAGTAAAATTTATTATTTAATTAAATAAAAGGAGTATAATATCTTAAAAAATATTTAAAAATTTATTAAGAATCTTAAGAATTACTAATAAATAATAAAAAAATTTTATTAATAAACTACTTTAAGAAACTAGAGAAGAGCCTATTAAGTAAATAATTTATAAAATTAATAGACTTAAGGGTAGCAGCAATTATTTAAAAATTAATAAATTATTTATTAATATTTTTATCTATACAGTTCAATACTATATTATTATAATTTAATATTTTTAAACTATATTACTTTAACAGCCTTTATTATTTATATAATTAATTTATTTTTATAGAGAGCCAAGCTTATTTAGTAAATACTTATTTTAACTTTTATAATAGTTTTATTTTAATATATTTTAAATATTTTCACTTAGCATTACTATAAAATTATTTTTTATAAGAATAACTATATTTTATATATTTAATATACTTTTTATTATTTGCAGTTATTATATAATCTTAATTTAATTTTATATAATAAGAGTAAGAAATATTAACAGGAAAACTATTATAAAGAATTTAATTAAACTAGTAAAATTAATAAGCTTTTAGCTTATTACTTTTAAATATAGTAAGAAGATATTACTTATTAAAAAAGATTATAGATATAATAAGAAATAATGCTATAATTTATATATTTTTAAAAAATAAAGATTTAAAAGAGGGAAAGTAATATTATAATTATATTAAAGATTATTATTTATAAACTCTAGCTAATTAGTCTACTAATTAATAAAAAGATAGATATAGAATAGACATCTTAAAAATAGACTTTTAAAATATAAAATTATATAAATAATAGCTAATACTAAGAAATAGTAGCTTGCCTACTAAATAATAACTATATTTATTAAATAGTAGCTTATTTATTACAGTAATAGCCAGCCTACTAGTAACTATTAGTAGCTATAAGAAATATATAAGGACACTTATTATTATATATAAATAGCTTTAGTTACTATACTTAATTTATATATTATTATTTAGTTATCTATATTACTCTACTAGATCAACTTATCAGTACTATAACTAATAGTAGCAGTATATATACTTTTACTGGCCCTCCAGATAGTAATTAAGTTACTTTAAGTATACCTTAGGCAGCTAAGTATCAAGCTTAAGGAAGCTTGACCCTCAATCCAAATACCAAACTAGGCAAACTCATCATTTAAACTAGGGTTAGAAACCTTAGGGTTTCCCGAAGGGTTTCGTAACATTACTTTACTATTTTATAAAATTAAATATTAAAAATTAAGCATATATAAATACTAGACCTATTATTTCTTTATTTATAATTAAAAAATAAAAAAGTCAGGCATTCTGAGGGAGGCTAAAAAAATTAATAAAAATAATAAATAAATAAAGAGAATAATAAATATAAATAAACTATAAATAACTTTAAATTGCCTTCTTTATTTATTCTAGCTAAATATTAAAAATTAAGCATATATAAATACTATATATTTTATTTCTCTATTCCTAAATAAAAGATAAAAAAGTAAAAAGTTCTGGAGGATGTTAAAAAAATTAATAAAAATAATAAATAAAAAAAAAGAATAATAAATATAAATAAATTATAAATAACTTTAAATTGCCTTCTCTATCTATTCTAGCCCAATATTAAAAATTAGGCATGTATAAATACTAGATATACTATTTTTTTATTTCTAAATAAAAGATAAAAGAGTAAGAAGTTCTGAAAGAGGCTGGAAAAACTAATAAAAATAATAAGTAAAAAAAGATAATAATAAGTATAAATAGACTATAAATAACTTTAAATTACCTTTTTTATTTATCTTAGCCCAATATTAAAAATTAGGCATGTATAAATACTAGATATATTATTTTTTTATTTCTAAATAAAAGATAAAAGAGTAAGAAGTTCTAAAGAAGGCTGGAAAAACTGGTAAAAATAATAGGTAAAAAAAAAGAGTAATAAAAATAAATAGACTAAAAATAATTTTAAATTACTCTAACTATTTATTCCTACTTATTATTAAAAATTAGACATATATAAATACTAGATATACCATTTCTCTATTTCTAAATAAAAAATAAAAGAGTAAGGAGCTCTGAGGGAGGCTGGAAAAACTAGTAAAAATAATAGATAATAAAATATAGTAAATATAAATAATATTTTTTTTTAAATTATTTTTTATTAAAAAATACTAAATGGGCTTAATGCTAATAATTTTTAAATAGAAAATAATTTATAGTTTTCCTATATTTAAACCTCTCTAGCAACCCCAATCCTTTATAGAATTTATTCTAGTAAACAGTATTTATATACTGGATTTTTTCTCTTTCTAATGGTGTTAAAATAAATTCAATCTGTTGTTGTTTAGTGGTGGGTGTAAATGTGTTAAATGTCTAATAGAAAAATATTTACAGTTTAAAAAGAATTAATTTAAAATTACTTTTTTATTTCTGTTAATGCTATCTTATAAAGAGTTAAAGTATTAATTAATAAATAAAAAGTATATTATTTAAAAAGATAAAATAAAAAATAATCTAGAGGTATAGTATATTAATATTTTATATAATCTTAAATTTAATACTTAAAATAATAATTAAAGAGCTCTATAGTGGATGTGGTAGGGGATAAAAAATTAAAAAATAAAAAAAAAGTTAACTAACCTTTAAAAAAGCTTTAAAATTAAAAAGAGATTAACTCTAAACATATTATATTGTGTATAAATTAGACTAATACTAGATTTAATTAAAAAAAAGAAGCAATTCTTATTCTAAATTATCTCTTATCTTATCTTTTAGTGTATGGTGATAGCAGATAAGTTTGCATCTACAGTAGGAAATAAAGACTGGGGCACACACTGATCCCCCGCGGGAGCACAGGGTGTAGTCATCCTGGGGGTCCACCAATCCGCGGTGGAATGCAGCAAGT
Source organism: Aspergillus sparsus (assembly GCA_027569235.1). Taxonomy (NCBI): domain Eukaryota; kingdom Fungi; phylum Ascomycota; class Eurotiomycetes; order Eurotiales; family Aspergillaceae; genus Aspergillus; species Aspergillus sparsus. The sequence continues at coordinate 21,345 of JAPDES010000088.1, forward strand.
CAGGGCTGAGCGGTTCACACATTAGAGGTGCAGCAGCAGAGATAAAGAATTATAATATTTCCAGCAGTGCCATTAAATGTAGGGGGCAGGGACTCTAGAAGAAAGGCAGAGATTCCTTATATTAACAGCCATATAGACCACCACCAGCAGGAATGGGAAGTAAATCAGTAGAAATCATTATAATAGATCCATCCCAACAGTCCCCCCCGGGGGGAGTCCTCACGCGGACGGCGGATGGGTGGTGGGGGTGGAAGGCCAGATGGGTTCCGGCCAGCCGGGGGGGGGCGGGGGGGCGCGGGCGACGGGGCCGACGGGGCCCCGCAGACGTCAATGGTAGGCATGTAGAGTTTAGTTTTATCATAGAAAATTAAAAATAGTTTAGTTTTGTCACAGAAAATCAAACCTGTGCTTTTATATAAGCGCCCGCGCGCAAAACCATCAAAACTGGTAATTTTTAAATACATTTATCTCAACAACCATGATAGTAATTAAATTTTGGAAAGAAGATTTGTATTATTAATTAGTTTAATTATAGTTATGCCAACTTTGAGGTTCAGCAGTTGTTGGGGTGGCTCTAAGACTAAGCATCTTTCGTCCTATAGTAGAGGCAGCGGAGTGATAAGTGCAGAAAGGACACAGTTCAGTATAATGATGGACAAGCTCTTCCTCTCTCTTCTGACACTTGGTTCATAGCTAAAACCCTTCTTGATGCAATGGTGCAACGTCTCTATCAGAAGGAAGATCTGTTTTACCAGCAACCAACAACCCGGCCGTACTGTCCCCTGAGCCATCGAAGTCACGAATCCATTGTAGCTTTGTCCGTGCCAGGTTATGAGGAAGGGGCTCAGCACCGTTGGTAGCCGATGGTGGAACAAGGTCACTGATTGTGGGATTTTGAGTTGCCCGCAGAATTGTCGATAGGGAATTGGTAAAGGCCAGATGGTTTGCGGAAAAGGCGAAGAACCCGAGAATCATACTAAGTAGGGAGACCAGGACGGCGACTCCGTAGGATATCAGGAGGTACTTTTGGGAATAGAGAAAGATGTTCTGCGAATGGGTGATGTTCACGTTGACAGGGGCCGCTTGGGAGGTGTTTTGCCTAGCATCACACCGCATTTCCTCTATTAGTATATACAGTATATACCGTAATAGACCAGGGGAAATTTGAAAATGGGGGCATTGAACTTACAAAAACTCTGACATGCTGAAGAAAGATAAGGTGATATTATGGCTCAGCTGCTCCAGGGACTGTTCTAGTGGTGGCAACTGCGCTGTCGAATTCGCATCCTCACTCAGAATGGCCTGGATTTCCCTTGTATTGGCCAGTGAGGTCGAAAGGATCTTGGTACTATATGGGATTAAGGGGGAATATCGCAGAACGCCGGCCAATAGCTCGCCAATGCCCTGCATGATGGCTGTATACGCCAGAGCTGCCTCATGCTTCACCACCGCCGACATCCCCGACTCCTGCGCCATCCCGCCGGCACCGGGAACGCCATTGAGATAGACCAGGTCTTTGACCTCAGGGGTAAACGCGCCACTCTCAAACTGGAACTTGGCCGTATACGACGCATTATACAGACCGCATTGCCATACCTTGAACTCCTGGACCGACGCAGTGACAGATAGCGCGAAAAAGAGCTTCGCAAAGTCAGCCGAGGAGGTATCGACCGTGTTCACACCCGAGTCGTCGCCCGTCTGCAGGACCGAGGAAATATCCGTCTCGTTGGTGCCGGACGGCGCCCAGCTCACGTAGACCGTCCGCGTGTTCACACTGAATCTTGGGATCTGTGCAACCACGGTCTGCCGAGTCGCGTTGTCCGCTAGGCTACACTTCAACGCGGGCCCCAGGAAGTGCAGCGTATATGATGAATTCGGCGCTGGGGCGGAGGAAGGCGGCGCGGTGACCCCTTGCACTGCAGCCACAGTGACGAGCTTGTAGATGTTCGTCGTGGGCGCCGCGACACCGCCCATGTCAAATCCAACAAAGTTCTGGAGCCCCGTGAAGTTGACCAGCGGGATGGGCTGTTCTGATATGGTGGACCTCGTATGTAGCTGAACAGAGAGCGTGGATGGCGTGACGACGGCCACTAATGGGATTAACCTAGAAATATATTCCCATTTATTAGTCCCTTTTTTTCATAGCACAAGTTGGAATAACTGAAATTTGTCCGTTGTATAAGGGAGTACATACCACGTCAAAAGACCCAAGATAGCCACCAACGGACCCCGAAGCCACATCTGCGGATCCAAAAACGCCCAGGGGCTCGACCGCACATCAAACATCGAGTCGAGCGTCGACAGCCGGACGGGTTTGCGATGCAGCGCCCACCAGAAATTCTGGACGCAGGCAACACCCACAGCGGTGACCAGGAAGGTCTTTGTGAGGAATGCCAGGCCTGTTCCGATTCGAAGGGCCCATTCTTGCTGGGTCTGGCTGTGCACAGCGCTGTTGTGGAGTCCGCGATAGTAGAAGTGGTGGCCGATTGCGAGGGCTAGGCCGGTGATATACGCTGCGACCATGGTGGTTGGGGTGGTCCAGTGGATGTGGTATTTGCGGGGTGATCTTTTTGATTCAGTTGAGGGCTCTTCTTGGTGTTCTCGGAGTTCTTCATGCTGCTCTGGGTGGTGTTCGTCGTGTACTTCATTATGCTCGTCATACTGTTCTTCAAGGCTTGACACTGACCTGATACTAGGGCTTGGCTGGTCGTCCGTTGTATGCGAGAGTAGACTGGACTCGGGGCCCTCTTGCTCTGTTCCGTGACTTGAATCCATACTGTACAATAAAGTTGTGGAGAAAGAGGAGAAAACCGGAAAAAAAAAATGAAATGAGGAGAGAAGGGAAGGGGAATAAGGGAGAAAAGAAAAAGAAAGTCGCTCCTGATGAAACAGAAAATGGCTTCTTCCGTGGCTCGGGGTCCTTTGGGGGCTAAACAAGGCTCGGATGGTGATGTCGATCTGCATGTTGCCCATTGACCGGATGACCTCGTATTTAGGGCAAAAATAGCATAGCCCTATATAATCCGCTTCAGTAACCACCATAGAAATGGTTTGGATCAAATGCCAGCGATAGCTTTGAAATGGTCAGTGAGGCTTAGATTTTTCAATAAAAACTACCGATAATTCTGATGTCTCTTTCGTTCGAGTACATATGTTTCACTGGGGGAGCATCGGGTCTCGGAGGATGGATTCCCCAACCCCTGCGAGTTGCTAACCTCCTCTTGGCGGGCTTGGAGTCGCCTGCGGTTGGATTTGTTCAGTGCAAGGTTGAATCCGCATTATGTATTCGGATATCGAATTGCCAACCAAGACAGTGACAGAGAATAATTATGATATTTTTCTTATCAAGCTTCTCCTCATTCATTAGATGAATACACCTTATTAAAAAATCCACCTAAATAGAACGCGAGCGTGTGGAAATATTGATGTGTCTCAACTCTCAACCCCGAATGCACCTCATAATCTCAGCCTTGTGCTAACCGAATCCATATTAAGATCATCAACGTCCAAGCCCCCCAACCCGGACCGATCCCGGCTCAACTTTCCCGCCTGTCAGGTTGGCTCATTTTTTCCCACTCCATGTGACCTTTTCCTTGCTGCTCGTCTGCACACTGGAATATGCCGTCGCCGACCCGTTTCCCCGCGAGGAAGCGACCAGACTGCCATCCGAACCCACGGCGGCATCTGCATGGCCCTGGACGTCGGTGTGTTGATACACCACCGTGTCCATCTTGCATATGCACAACTGTATATACTCTTCATATAAAGACAAGCTTCTTCGTCCCGGAAGCCCCTCCTCTTGTTGGGTTGTTGATGCCTCAGACCACATGTATGGAGGGACTGGTTTAAAACAACTGGGTGACACGTTGGTGTTATTATATCTACTTACAGCGATTCACTTAGACCTCCTCGTGAATGCGTCCCCCATCCAAAGCTGGGGTTTGAAGCCAGTCTTTTTCATGACTTCCTTTTACATTTTGTCTGACTAAGGGCAATGCAATGCATCCCTCAAAAGCCAGGTGAATATATGTAAGCCTTCTCTCACAATGCTGCAATAGTCATTGTCAGGTTTTAGAATAAACCCTACAAAGTTTGCTTCTTTTAGATCTCTATTTCTCTTCCACAAGCAGCTAATAAGAAGTATATTACAGATCCAAATATAGCAAACGGAAAGCTTATTTTTACTGAAGAGTGGTGGAGTCGCTTATCTCTCTCATCGTCACAGCAACGGTATCTCCATGCTACTTACTAGGCTTGACTTCCGGTGAGATCCGCTTGAGTCTGAGTTCGGGACTGCGCCGCCCGCACAGCGGGAGGCTGTCCACCTTTACTATTCACTAGATTCAGAATATGGCGGCGACTGATCCTGCGATACTTCGGGGTAGGGCACGGGCGCTGCATCCGGAAATCCGGGTTGCACCAAAGTCTCCGCCAACGACAGATGATCCCCCCCAGCCCACCCAAGCTGTTGCCGGAGGGCTTCCTCTCCAGATTGTGCCAACCGGTCGAATCGTTGTGCCTCTTCCATCCGGCCCTGCGATTCGTAGACACGCGCGAGCGAGCGTTGCGTCTCGATCCGATCGCGATGGGCTTCGTTGAGCGCCTGCATGTCCCGGGCCACCCCCCGTTCAAAGAGAATTTCGACCGGTCGATAGAGGGAGTACTCCACCCCTTGGTGTTTCGGATCCTCGACCGGTTGTAGAGGTTGTTCACCACACACCGATTTCCGCTTCTGTTCGGCTAGAGCCCGTCCGGTGATTTCGAGCGCTTCCTGGTAGCGAAACTGGTTCCACAACAGGCTGACCAGACGCTCCACGGTACGCACCGTATAGGGATTTCCGATGCCCAATTTCTTTTCGCGTCCTTCGAGCGTCGTTCGATACAGCTCCTCCGCCTCATGGAGCTTTCCCGTGCGGTCACACAGAATTGCATAGTTCATGGTTGCCTTGAGCGTGTCGGGGTGGAGGAGCCCGAGTACCCGGGCGGACCTTTCGATGACGTCGCGGAAGGCGTCCTCGGCCTCCTCGTGTCGCTGCAGTTCGCGGAGGTTGATCGCCATGAAGAGCTTCGTCGAGAGTGCCGTCGGGTGGTCGGCGTGAAGCTTCGCCGCGACCTCCCGGCTGGCCGTCGCGTACAGCTGTGTGGCGAGATCGTAGCGCGCCTGCGCCCGGTAGGTATTGGCCAGGTTAACCATGCAGTGCAGTGCCTCCAGATGGTTGGCGAGGTCCGCCGCCCGGTACGCGGCTAGGACCCTCTCGTACAGGACAATCGCCTGATCATGCTCGCCTTGGTTCCGGTATACCTGTGCGAGAAGCTCCCGCGTGTTCAGCACATTGAGATGATCCGTCGGAAGGAAGTCTGCCTGCTCGTTTAGGATTCTTTGGTACAGGGCCGCGGCCTCGTCGTATCGGCCCTGCTTGAAGAACGACTTGGCAAGGTTCGTTCGTAGATGGGCCTTGGTTTCCTGGTTGAATGCATCCTCAGACGCCCGGAGCAGCCGCGTCACGATTTCCTCAACTTCTCCGTAGCGCCCTTGCAGAAGGAAGATGTCTGTTAGCTGGAGTTCAGTCAGCCCCGTTTGGCTCATGTGTGCCTGGGCTGTCCTATCGGCTCCCAGAATTTCCGTGCAAATTCTTTCTGCCTCGCCATATCTACCGTTATCGGCGTAAAATGAGCATATCACGCCCAGAATGGCACGCAGTTCATGGGACATTGGCCCGTCCGTTACAAACTGCCTGTGAATCTCGAGAGCTGCGTCGACGTGTGACAGGGCCTGGAGTCTGATCTTCAACGGCCAGTTGAGATAGTCAATGCCGGCGGACTGGATGTAATGCCCTAGAATCAGCAGCGCTTCAGTACTATGTTTGCCCCTCTCCGCAATCGGGATCCTCAGCTGAATCCAGTCGCGAACAAGGGGATGAAGAGCTAGGGTACTGAAGCCCGAGGCGTCGTGGAGCCGGTTCTCGTCATTAGTGGAGCCGCCGCTGTGTCGGACAAGCGATAAATCGGCGAGGAAGACCACGACATCCTGGTACGTGTACTTGTTCCAGCTCCGCCCATCGGAAAACCCCTCCATCCAAGACGGCCGTGCAGCAGCTTGCAATCTTTCAAAGTGGGCTTGGAACATCTCCATCCGGATATGGAGAGGTGCAAAGAACGCGACCGTGCTGAGAAAGTGGGGCAGAGAGTCGCCGATGGGACTGTGTTCGCGAGCCTGGAGGAAGGACATCTCCCACGTCGTGAACACACCTAGTGGGGTTTCATCCTCAGCGCCCTCCAGCGACCGCTGATAGTCCCACACGGACGGGACTTCGTTCAGGATCTTCTCCTTCCGGTCTTTGTAATGGTCCAGGAACTCCCCGGGGGTGATCTTCCGGCAGCGGATATAGGCGGCGCTCTGGTCGATCGCCAGCGGGAGATACCCCAGGATTTTCACGACCGTCCTGGCCTGTGCTAGATGCGCGACGGTTCGCTCGTGCCCGGTGCGCTGCAAGAGTAGCTCTACCGCGTCGGCTTCACTCATCCCTGACACAGGGATTAGTGTCCCCAGCGGAGCAACGTCGGCGTGGCGGGTCGTCATGATGATCGCTCCACTTGATGACTGGGGCGTATACTTGAGGATGTTCTTAACTCTCTGCGGCCAATCGTAATTATCGAAGATAAACAGCCACTGTCCGCCCTTGCTCTCGATGACACCATGTATAAACGCAACCTGGGCGTCGTAGTTCGGGAAAGTCCGCTGCTCACCCGATATCGCGAGAATGTTTTTGGCAATCTCAGCGAGGCTTCGCTGGATAGAGAGGTGCGAGATGCTATTGATCCAAAGGATGGTCTTGAAGTGGCCGCGGGGTTTTTCTCTCCTGCAATATTCGATGGCGAGGCTCGTTTTTCCCTGTCCGCCCATACCCAGCAGGACGGCAACCTTCGTGTCTCGCGCCTGTGCCTTTACCACACTGTCAATGGCGTCGAGGATCTTTTTGCGGCCAACAAACTTGGCACTTCCGGGTGATGGGAGGTAGCAGTAGGTAGGAGGGGTATCGACTACGGGCGGCGTAAACGACGTCTGCGCACTCAGGTACAGCGTTAGTGTTGCTTTATATCCGTCGAGCTCGCTCTTGCAGTTCTTCGCTCTCTCCTCAGCTTTCACGCTTCTCAAGGCCTTCAAGACCTTCGATGCCACCGAGTCACTTTGGTTCGGGAGAACTTTAGTCAAAATCTGGTTCAACGTGGTGAGGTTGGAAATGCATCCATTAAGTACCTGGTCCAGTCGTTGGTCTGGATTGACACCAGGATCGGACTTGAGCTTTCGACAGAGATCAGCTAATAGGGGGATCTGAATCGAGAGATCATGGAAGATGGGAGAAATTTGGCTGGTGGTCCGGCAGTATTTGGAGATGCGCGTTGACACAGTGAAAGCAAGAGTGAGAAATTGGGTCGCAGTCCCCGCAATGCTGGCGGCCGATAACGGATCCATGGCACCCTACCCTTTCAATCTTCACTCTCGCATGAAACGAGCTGCAGTCGGGAGTCTGTCCCCGAGTTGACAACCGCGGGCTCTTCGTCTACTAGTAGTGCAAATGCTGGTCGTCGCCCCCATTGCGCCCCCAGTAGAGGATCGGATAATGTTCACCTGGAGCGCATTTACTCTAGCCTCGTCCTATTTCATCCGACCTTCAGGTGTAGAAGGGATTTAAAATTACGTGGAGTCACTACTAACGTGGATGGTGCTGAACCTGAGACAAACAGTGATCCATGGTACAGCCTACTCCAGGTGATTACGAGCAAATACATGTTTTGTAGCATCTAATTGGGCCTCTGTTGCTGCGCCTAGGTAATGTTCCGGTTTGTCCGGATTGCTATCTGCCCCCAATCACTGTGATCAGGCTGCACACTGTGATCAGGCTGCATTAGCGTAGACCGCACCAGAATATCACACTGCAGCCTGATGGACACGCCAACTAAGCCTGTCCTATCAGCTTACAGAAAGACTCTTTAACTCCAAGGACGCCACAGCCGCCTGAACCTTTTTTTGTAGGGTAGTTAGCATGTTTGCTCTACTTTTCAGCCTCATCCTCAGGAGATATTGAGATAAGCACTGGGATCATATATACCTGCTGGGCCTTAGCTGTACGGTTCTTTGCATAACCTGTATATGCCATAGAATAGATACCTGGTTTACGTCTCTTTTGCTCAGTTCCAACCCTTCCTGGTCGATCACCATGGCCGGACTCGTGATGCCGCGCAATACCGTTAGGAAATTCCACCCCGACGGCAGCAGCAAGACCTACCACGGCCACTCGGTTATCTGCCTCCTCCCCCAAGATTCCACGCTCCGGCCAACCCTCGGCGGCCTCCGAAACGCTCTCCTCAGTCACCCCCTCTCGTCTCCCCTTTTCCCCGGCGAAGCTCTCCTCCCAGAGAGAAGCTGGCACATGACGGTCTTTATTTGCATCCGGGACCAGGAGCGGGCCCAGGCAGTCATGCCGCAGGACCCCTATGCCGCAGATCTGAAGAGTCTCCATGGCTTAACGGGCCCGTACGAAGACTGGCTCCGCTACACGGTTGACCGAGTGAAGAACATCGGTTTGAGCCATGACGCCAGGCCACCTTACCGCCTTAATCTCGACAAGGAAAATGTGAAGGTCACGCACAGCATCAACCTTCAAATGTACCCGAGACAGGATGAGGACTCGGGGTCCCTCTGGGACTTGCGCAGGCAGCTATCAGAATGCACGGGGATCCGGCAGGTCACGCTAGATCCTTACCAGTTTCATATGACCTTGGCATATCTGGTGCAGACGCCGACTGAAGAGCAGGTACAGGTGCTGAAGGAGGTGGTGAGAGAATACCTGGTTAATGCACCTGGTGTGGTGCAGTTCAATTGGGCTACCCTATGCTCATTTAGGGACATGCAGGATTTTAAAATCGAGGTGACTTTGGGGTAGTAAATTAGATGAGCAAGGATAAATTAGAGTGGTTTGGTCAGTAGGTTCTACCATATTCTATTAGCAAGCAAACATATCAAAAACCAAAAAAAATTGAAAGCATTTGGATGTTCTCTTATAATTAAATAACTACATAGAACCACCACCATAACATAAAAAACAGGAGCTCAGCTTATGCTATAAATTAACCCTAACAAGCCACGCAACAAAAAAGCACTTATTTCACAGACAACAATAATATATAAGCAAAGTCTGAAGCTCTTTAATCAGTAAACAAAATTCTAAAGCTAGAAAAGATATCTTCTTACTTCTTTAGGTTTCTTAAGAGCTACCCTACTACCTACTCCCCGCCTAATATAAGAATATATAAAAGCTTTTTTAATATATTATGCAAAGACAATGCAAGACCATGTCCATAAGATGCCTACAATACATACTATTAATAACTTTTTCAGGACTTTGACATTACCTGAGCTTAATAGACTGTAATATCCTGAAGATTATATCTACAGCTATGAAGCGGGTAAATATTCTTTGCTTAATTTAATCTGTCTACTAATGAAATAAAGTTATTCTGATAGAATTAAAGATAAGGCTTAATCTCTCTAATACACGTATATCCTAAAATAAACCATCTCTAAACAATATTACTGTTCAACTAACGTACCTATAGCGTCAGGATTTTAAGAGATTCCGCAGCTAATACCCCAGCTAGAATACAGTATAGTTTACTGCATTAATCCTACTCTGTGGCCTTTACAGGCGATATTGGCCGCCGCACCAGAGCCAACTGAGTACGTGTGTTTGCGCGTAGCACTGGAACATTGTTCCATAATACAGTGCCATGTGTGATTTCCTATTTTAAATGCTTGATCTATCGGCCACACGTGCAAGCAAAGAGACCCAGCATATTATCCAATGGTATTATCCAACATAATTCGCGGGGTGGAGGAGTTCTGCATGACAAACCAACACATAATTTAAATCAAAAATGACCATCCCTGCACCTCTAATGCATAAATATTTGAGGGCTCCTTTGTCTTGCTACACTCCTCATTGACAGACCTATAGATGACTACACCCTGTACTCCTATCTAACCCTAATGCCCCCATATCTTTTCCACTATAAATTATTAGTATCTTCTATAATCATACATAAGATTACTTAAGATTAAAATTACTTCTTTTTTTATATTAAATCTAGTATTAATTTATATACTATGTTAAGATTAAATTTTTTTTCTATAATTTAAAAAATTATTTAATTTTGTCTGTATCATTATTCCTATAGAGATTGGGGAGAACAAACCATCAGCAGTTTCAACCTGGTGGCCATCCACGCTGTCGCTGTTTGTGCCGTGAAGAGGCATCGATCCATTTCTAATGACGTTGCTTTCACTGCTGTGGTGTCTGTGACCGTTTGCGGAGGACCCATTTCTATGATTGCAGTCCCCATACAGGGGAATACTAGCGGTGTGGCCATTGCCAGTCATTTTGAGCTTGTTAAAGGGATTAGAGGGTTGGTGTTTGCACTGCTGTCACTTGGGGTTGCGTTGGGCAGAGCTCCACCAGACGATATGATATTGACAATCGTTCTGTCTCACACGTGTTTGAGGCTTTCGGGTCTGACTATATTATATTATATTCACAAACCTCTCTTGATGGTGGGCCTTGCATTGCGAGCGGCTAGTGCCGCCTGGGTTGAATGTCGGCACCCCGTGATGGTAATACACTGTACTTCAATATCCTGCGCACCGTCCGCCAGTGTTCAATTCACTGTCCCAGAAATCGCGTTATTTAGCTCGAGATCAATCAAGCTGGATGATCTGGTGCCATGAGAAAGGTGGATTTAGCAGTTGCCGAGTCGCTATCCGCGTTCTCAGACACAATGATGATACGCTAGATCAGGTGGGAAAGACGTTGGGAGTTCTTGCGGACAAGGGCTAGACAATATGTGGAGGGGTTGAGCCTTTTCGTATTTATCCTTGAGATGGAGTTCATAGGCCGGCTACTGCCTATATAAATGGAATAGTGTTATGGGAGAAGAACGGGTTATCATCCACTAGAAGTGTTCTATAATATCCTATAAACCGTTTTTATGCCGTCAAGGAATAATCCCAACTTTCGTCCCATTCATGGAACAAAGAGTCATAGCCAGGCTTTCTTTCCATGGCCCTGGATCCCGACTCCCCAACCCGCGGAATTCTTGCACCATCCGGATTAAAACGTAGCTCACCTCTGTCAAGGCATAACGCTGGCCAATACAGACCCGCGGCCCGCCGTTAAAGGGTAAATATCCCCAGTGCGGCCGTAATCTGTTATTCCCCCAGCGCTCTGGGCGAAATTCTTCTGCATCTGGCCCATATAGGTCAGCACGGCGATGCATGGCGTAGATGTTATAGCCAACCAGGGTTCCTTTGGGCACAAAAACGGGGGAGAGGCCGCCTTCACCACCACCCCGTGGGAGGACTGTATCCCGGACTGCTTTGCGTTCATTACGGGGGACAACAGGGTGGAGGCGGAGAGCTAGGAAGTCACAGGTTAGTGAGAACACCAGGGACCAAGGAAGGGGGGTTAATACATTCATTCACACAGTACTGAACATACTTGAGCCTATGAACTTCCTCATAGGTTGGCGGGCGATTCTGCAACATACTAACTTCATCCCGCAGCTTCTTCCAAATCTTTGGATGCTTCGCAAGCATGAAGAACAGATTCCCGAGGAGACAGGCTGTGGTATCCCGCCCAGCCAGGAGAACGTTCATCAGCTCATCTAGAATGCGCTCCTTATCAGATGTTCGCAGTGCCAGCTCATGGGAGAAGATGCGTTTCCGCTTGACGCCCATTCCTGTTTCATTCTTCTCCTTCGTCTCCTCCACTGCATGAATAGCTTCCTCGACAAACTGCCGTACAAAATTCCGGCAGATGTGGTTACACTCATCAGCCTTGGGATCGCGGTATAGAACAGCCAGCGCACCAAGGGTGCCCCGTGTAAGCACCGCTTTCTGGGCATATTGAAATGCCTCCGCGAACCCGAACTCAGATAGGCTCTTCCTATACTTTCGTAAGGTCCTGACTGACTGTCCGAACAGAAAATGCGTAGCGGAATCAATGGTATAGTGGAAAAACAGTTCCTGCAAGTCCACGGTGGAACCATCACGCGGTAGTAATACAAATAAATCTTGCATCAGTTCCTCCAACAAGGCCAGATCCGCTATCTGCTCTCGGGCAAAACTCGGTCGGATCAGCGCTCGGGATGCGGCCCATTGTTCACCATCTGTATTAAAGATACCTTCTCCAAGCAGCGGCTTAAAGGGCTCGTGGCGGTGGCTGAGATCGTAGTCACTGAATTTGAGGGCTAAGATGGTCTTGATATTTTCTGGCTCAATCGTTAGGATTATGCTCTGTTGCAGTTCCCGGGCAGTGAACGTGTTGCCGTATATACGGAAAAGCTCACATCCCCTCTCAAGGACCCGATGCTGTCGGATTGCGCAAATAGTCCCTGGCAGCGAATCCAGTCCCAGGAAGGGGTCCTTGCTGAGCGATCCCGCGATCGGGAGGCAACCGTCGCGGTATGCAAGCTGGCGGCGGAGGCAAAAGCGCCGGATGGACACACCTACAATACCCAAGCCCGCAAGTCGAAGGAGGAGGAGAAAGAGCCTGGTGAGTTTTGGATCGAGCCCCATTGTTGCTAACACGATGAACAATGATGAAAGCAGGACTCTATGCCACAGTAAGCAGAGACCACGGACAGGAAAACCCATCAGGCGAGACAGGTTTTCGTTAGGCCCGAGCACTAGCCATACTACACTAAGACTTCAACACACCATCCCGTTAGCGCGAGTGTCCTGAAGGGAAGACCAGGGGCTGGAGAATGACATCCGAAAAGGGTTAGATAGATCTCGACCTGGCTGACCCCGCACTACCTAACGGGTGTCAGTCCCCTTCGCTGTCTCTGTACCAAAAGCTAGGCAGACCTTCTTACATCACTTTCTTACAAACCAGGTTCCCCTTAAATTTACTTTAACGTATCAATATCGCTAACATCTATACTTAATTTAGGATCCTCCTGATTCCCAAGAATCAGTCTTGTATCCTTTTGTTGGCCGCACGTAACCACTAATACGTCTACGCCAGGCCCGATTAGGAAGGAGGCGAAACCCGGGCCCCCTAGAATGAATTCAACAAAATGACCACGGCGTCGGCGAGATTCGAACACGGATTCGACTACGGAGTAGGGTCAGGCCTATACAAGTGATTCGTGTGTAGTGAATTGCTCTATTGGGTTAGATTATGTATCATTTTTCAGGTATTCAAACTCGCTCTAGACTGTATTTGGAATGACGAGACCTTCAATTTAGATAAAATTGCTGATTCGTCATGTGCGAATACCATATCCGAAGTAGTCGACAAACGTAAATTATATATATATATTTCTATCATAGGCCCTAAAATAATTACTATAAAATAAAAGAGCCTTAAAGATTATTTCCAGAACTAGTAAGAACCTCCCAGATAATGATGCCCCTACATTTGACCTACTGTAAATAGTTATCTTACTTGTTATATTAATTACATCTACACCTAAGCTGTTATAAGTGCTAAGGGTTCGCTAACCACCATGAAATCCATAAGGTGCCTCTACAGCTGCTACAATGATGATCTATTCTCGACGCAATGACTGGTGTATGCTGTAGCCCACCTAACGATACCTATGCACTAAAGACCTCAACATAAGACTTTTTTTACCTACCTTAGTCATGCGATGCTGTCTTACTATGATTTTTGGTGAAGGAGAAACACTCCTAGAAATTACATGCCGGCGTCACCGAGAATCTGTCAAATCACTGTCTTTGCCGACTTCTACATCTACCAGTTCTTGGCGATACATATGGGTATGATAGCCGCGGTGATGCGGCAAACACGGAATACACGTTGGTTATTATGATGATCCTGTCTATACTACGGGGACATTTGGTCGGTGGTTTTAGAGCGGCTGCAGCTTGAGCTTAGGAGTATTGACCGGTTCGCATTGCCACATTATTCTACGCATGAATCTCAATCTAGACACGCTTGTTAAGCCATGACAATTTAAAGAATCCAGCGGTGAAATGGCTTGATAGGAATGTGCCCGAAGAAAATGCCGACAGATTTAGGTAGCGCGTGTGGCTGCAACCGTATTGTGCGGGCGTTACTCTGGTTCACGGGCTCCTGGGGTGGCAATTTCCGGTTGCCTTCAATGCTTCGTTTGGACATTTACGCATTAAATAGGGTTACCTAGCTTGGCGCTATGAAGCCACTGATGCTGCGTCTTCCTAGTTGATGATACTTTATGTGGTTAGGTCTATTGTTGGTGAATGTGTCTGCGGTAAACCCGGGAAGAAACATATCCCTTGCGTAAATCTAATGTACCTTGCGAGTCATACGAGTCCCTCCATATCAGTATAAATGAAGCTTCTCTTCAAATCTTCGCAACACTGTGGTGAGCTCTGTGTTTGAAGAAGAAAAAAACAAATCGAACCATCCTGAGCATATCAATTGGGGCCTTTCCCCTGCCGGTTCACTTATTCAACCCGCGGGTATACAGCCTACTTACTATATTATTGATTTTCTTCATTATTTTTGGCCTGGACCTGTCTTTCTATCATTATAATGTTGAATGGTTCTTGCGGGAGGCCGGTTTTGTCAGGGAAAAGTTTGTCTTGGATGAAGAGCTACATACAATCATCAAGGATTGGTTGATGATATTAACTGACTATCTGGAAGGTGTTAAGAAATACACAGAGTTATGTACCATCACAGCTCAGTGCTTTTAGGCTAAACATGCTCTTGATGTCTGGGTTGTCTTTGCATTGGTCAATGTATTTATTATTATGTTGGATGACCTAGGGCCTTCACATTAAGAAGAGTATCTTTAATTAGTTTAGGAACATGCTGCCGGGGAGCAAATATCATGGCCAATTTTTTAATAGGTTGTTAAACATACAGAGAAGCTGATGCTTCTAATCTCTTGATTTTGGGCCTATCTGGTAAAACGGGCTGTTAATGAATTTACTTCTTTTACCTACCTAGAAGCCTCCCTCCCAGAAAGCTTTAGGAATAAAGATAATAATATTATAGATTACCCTTATTAACACGGCACAAGTGCCTATAAGTTTTATGTCCTTAGTATTTTCTCTTTTGACTATTATTAAAAGGAAAACCTCTTTCTGCTACCTCATATGAGAATATTTGCAGATGAGGTAAATGAACTTCTTTCATGCTACAAGGAATCTATTATTAGCTATTAAGGGAATGCATATAGTCGTCGTGAGGCAGGTAGCGGGAAGTCATTGGTAGAGGTGCTGATTAACGGTTAAAATGGTTTGCCGAAGTGACTCAGTTTTTACAGAATGCGGAGGTCACACCCCGCGTGCGAGAAGCCTTTGATTCCTTCATGGTTCGATATGTGAATTATCATTTCGATGTTAACTATCGCTACCGATCGTCAGAGGTTGGCATACAATTTATTGGTAGAAGAGATGGTATCGACCAGAATGGGGCTTGTATCCCGGCGCACAAGGGTCATTGATCCAGTCGGGTGCCACGATATGTATGCATCGTTGGGCGAATGGCGGTATTACTGGCGTCGGAGGACGCCGTGCGGGATAACTTATGCAATAACTTTGAGACACAGATCCAAAGGAAAGATGACCGAGCTTGAATAGGTAACATTGACCCGTAATATATTCGTCTGAAGAATACCAAACGCGTACATGATGTTCAGAGGCGGTGCTATTTCGAGGGGATGTTTGGCTTAATCCGCAGTGTAGGGCCCGCATGGTTTTACATCCGTCCACCTTTTAAATATAGCCACCTAAGCAAATAACAATTCCAAAAAAACCCCATTAATTTTTAGTATACCATCCATTTGTCTCTAGAACTGCCTCTATACTGCGTGCTTGCTGGAATTGAATCTTGAATAGTACCACTAATTTGACCTCAAGATTGTTGTAAAGCCCCCCAAAGCGGCCAAGACCAATATGCAGAATGTGTTTATTTGAAGCAGAGCCCGTAGAAAGCAAGAGATAGCGAGTTGAGATAGCATGACCCTTTTTGTCTGGAAAGTCCAAAGCCTCTCAGTGGCTTTCTAGATGGCCCTGTCATCTTGGTACCAAAGGTGATATTTTGACCGAGATTCCACTTTTTATCCAAGAAACCGAAGTATTCGACGTTCGTTTTCTAACCGGGGTAGGCCTCGGGCCATTCCCACTTGTTCCATAGCTTAGGATCGGGCAGATCGTAGAGCGGTATAGGGTTATCAACGACAGTCGCTGGATACCGATTGTGACACCATACACCACCCAGCCCTTCCCCAGTGACCCTGATCTAGAATGCTAGCTTTTGAATAACCCTGAAAAGATAGCAGTCACCAAAACCTCGCCAACGGTAATCGCGTCGAGGATACCATCATCCACGGAGCAATCCATGTTGGAGTTAGGGTTGTAGCTGGGGACCTGGAGTTTCCAAGATTTGAATGAAGAGGATAATTATGTTTTCAGGGGTAGCCAACCCTCAAGCAGTTCTACGTGCCCACGCCCATGATGCACTGGGTATGATGTACAATTGTACAACGGTGTGTATAGCTTTGACGTCGCCTATCTTCACCCGAACCTGACTTCATCCCTCTGGGTGGCCGGTATCCGCACATGAAGTCCAAAATTTCGGCAGATTGACCATTATCGGCGATATCTGGAAGCACCCGTTTTGTTATGAAGTAGCAGGTAACTATCGCTTAATTGACCGTATTGGGAATAAAAAGCGGGGACCGTAATTGGTTTAGCTTGTTTTCATGGTTCTCGCTCACCTTTATTACCCTTTTGCCCTCACGCTTAAATGCTGTATTTATCTAGGAGTCGTGGAACTTGACGTTGATTTCGACTTCAGGCGTCCTGTTCTTCCTCGCCTTGCTTTACCTCGTAACCTCATAGGCATGAGAATCTAGAATGAGAGACATCTCCAATCCGTGGACGGATCCTGAAGGCCTCAGGCGTGTGAAATCATTGACGCCTGCGAATATAATCGAGCTGAAAAAACTGGGGGCAAAACAACGTTCCGTGCACCCTTTGTCCTACCGCTGTCAAGTAGCGAAGCTTACGCCTGAAGAGAATCCTCTCGACAAACGTGCTCACTCACAAGCACAATCCCATTTCTTCAGGCTGCCAGCAGAGTTACGGGAGGTCATCTATCAGGGCCTGCTTGTATTCCCTCGCCCGCTCCATATCCGAAACACGGGGCACGGGCTTGTTAGCTGGGAATGTACAGGAGAGGGCCCATTCTTTTTGGGTTCCGGAAAGCTTTTCTGCTGCAAGCAGCCCGACACTGTTTTCCACGATATATTAACAGAGAGGCGCCGTCGAAGTTGGGTCATAGGGTTAATCGGAAGTTGTCGCAGAATGTAGGTGCTAACATCGAGCCCTGACCTACTGAGTCTGTCTGATGATTACATCTAGATATTTCGAGGCAATCCATTACCTCTACGAACTGAATGCTTTTCACACTCACCACCCAGAGACGCTTCGAAAGTTCTCTCAGGGTCTTCAATTTTCTTCTATTAGGTCTCTACATCTAACCGTTCTTGCCTTCAGTGCCCGTTACATCGACTACGATACTCATAGAGCATGGCCTGATACTTGTTCTCTCCTGAAGCGGATGACGAACCTCCAAAATCTGCGTATATCACTCGAGGGCGCATTTTCGTCATCGTGTTGGTGGTTGGTTATCGATAACTCACTCGCCCTAGACCCGTCGCCGCTCCTGAAGGCCCTCCGCGGTATTTCAGTTCCAGAATTCCTTGTAGAGATTGCACCCAACCCCTACATCCGCCAGTGGTGGGGTCAGCTCGATAACCGTCCCGAGTGGAATTCCGAGTGGTGGTTCTTCGGGTATCGGGTTGTCTTTCTATGTCTGAGTTACGAGTCGGATACCGATTATTGGTATGACGGGTACTAGAAGTTGGATCCCGCTGACGCCTAGTATCTCATTTCGTGGGTGGTACTTTGGAGTACTTGTCTAGCCCCTCAGCGCCGGGTGACTGCGGACAGCAGAACTCGATCCTCCTTGAATTTGATTCAAAATTTAAATTAGCCTTAAGTGCTATTTTTAATGTCATTAGCTGTAGGACGGTCTTTTCGCAGAGTGTTTTTATAGTATGACAAACCTATCCATTTTTGTGATGGCTTGGTTCTCTTTGGGGCGATTTTCGTAGGAATATTTCTATTTTGAATTTAAAAATGGAGGAATTTTTGTTTCTAGATTTTTGCTAAAGCGCTTGGAATTGCAACTACTTTTCTGATAAATAAGCTGTTTACCCCAAAATCAAGGGAGGCGCTACAACCACACCCATCTTGCTCCCACCATACCAGCTAGGCTAATCCCCCACTATTTTTCCGAGGAAGACCGTATTTTTATGGGGATGTCTGATAATCCACAGTTATCAATTCCACAAATAACCCAGTGGGCTGGGTGTTGGAATTAGGATTATTAAGAGCTAACATAACAGTGAAAGTCGACAGTTAAAATCAATACCTAAAATTAATATAAGAGTTAGTTAATCTTTCTCCCCTGCCAGGACCCTGATATGCTACTGTGTGTTGTTATGGTGGCTGTGAAAATTCTGGTTAGTGGTTGTGGGCTCCTTTAACCAACTCAGCAAGATGTTTGAAGGCCCCCACTGGGGCCCTCATAATAAGCAGAAATCTACAAAAACGTATGGCGGGAGCAAGATCGGTGTGGTTTGTAGCACTTTCTAAAATCAATCCTAATGTATAGCCTGTTCAAGCCCATCTTAGCTGAGCTAAGTGATCATTTAAGATGCCAGAACAACAGCCGTGCAACCTATCACGGGGACGGTGGAAAGATACAAGAGTGCCAACAGTGCAGATAATAGAGGCCTATGGCCGAGTTCCAGGGCCAGAGCATTTAAAATCTTTGCTAGCACCGGCAGCCTGGCCTATATTGCGTTTTTCTATAGAATATTTCTATTACTTACTTTATTAACAGGAACGTGTATTAGACTTGTAACAGAGTCTTTGGGTCTTCTTACACAGACGCCGTGAACTCCACTCACTTCCCCAGGAAGTGGAAAGGGACATTGAATTCCCGACTTGTAAACACCAAGCTCCCATCCAAACAGAAAATAATCAACCTATAGAAGAATCCTAGGAAACAGTTACTCACTAGCTATCGCAATAAAGCTGATGGCACTAAATAGAACTAAAGAGTTTATTATCACTTACCAGTCATCTAAAATACAAGGCTAATTCTTAAAGAACCAGAAGAGTCAAACAAGTAGACAGTGCCTTCCACATTCCTTGATCCCCCTCACCACCTTACATTTAATAGCCTGTTTGTGACGCCTTCAACGTCATCTCTAGTGCCTTTCGGTGATAAAAAAGTGTCTTTCATAGCATCGAGGCGTTCAAGGCATGAAGCCTCCAACTAGTATTCTCATCCTATTACAAGATAGCAGTATACAAGCTATCTTATATTTATACAAAGCAGGTAGTCTACAGCCAATTATATCAGATATTTATAACTTTTATAAATACTATTTAGTATTCTTTATCTTTTAATTGTCAGCGGTATTCTAGCGTGCTTTTTTTGTTTGTATTTAATAGAAAAGTTTTTAATTTGGTCTACCGTATGCACCTGCTGCGGCCTGGCCAGATTTATAGCTTAAAGGGCAAGTACGAAGTGATTTTCTAAGTCTTGATATTTCGGGGCCATATTTTGCGGAGTCGAGATGATCTTTCAGCATGAAACAGAGTAAGAATCTGTCCGCTTGAACCTATGCATTGCTTGGTAGTGATCCTGGGGCCAGGCTCAACCGCTTCACCCTTGTCAGGGGCACTTGGCGGGCACATCGCAATTTGGCAATAATGCAAACTTCACTTCTCATCTATTTTTGCCGTCCCCACCCACCGTCGAAGAGCTAGCGCCATCAATTGTCGCTAACTCAAAAGGTAATTCCGGTAGTGAACGGCTCCAGGGATCCTTCGCGAGCCTCCTCACCATCACATATACCTTTCTCCCTATGCCTGCGAGGATGTGGGATATGCGTTAGGTTGGCAGGTAATTGACATTCATTTACTTTCCAGCGTCCCCACTAGAGAACACGAGACCCAATTCGTTGTTTCCTATCCTTAAGAGCTTGGATTAGTTTCCATAGTTTCCCTTCGCGAGCAATCTCGATGAAGGCCATAGGGAGACCCTAATTAGGAATAGGTTCCACGGTAATTTTGCGGGGTTGGAAGTGCCCTTCGCGTTAAAAGCCATGCGCTCCAATTGATACTTTAGCCTAGTGTGCCCTAATTGAATTTATGTTTTTCCCTTCTGTCTTATCTTCTTGGAAATTTAAGAGGCAACAACCCCTATGAACGCCCAAGTGCTCATTGAGTGATCCCCTAATGCCTTCAACCTGCCCACATCCGTTCATTAACGAGTCACTCTTTCCGAACACTGGTGGGTGTGAGTATCTTATCTATTTGCAATGTCATATACAACATATCTGATCACATACTAACTAGCTCATAGCTGTTACGAGTCGATGGTGTGATTTGTTAAACGGTGTTTCCTGTTGCCTCCCATGCCCTGTCGCCTATTGGAGGTGGGAGCATGTTATATGTAAATCAATGACTGATGTGGGTCGATATCTCGACTAACGATGCAAAGGGCTTGTCGATGATGTGCGACTTGGCGTATGGCCCAGTATTCCAGTGCTTTTCTCGTTGGTCTGGTTACTGGTGACCTATATCATCTTTCCCGAGAAAGTAACCCAGCGTCACTATCTAAATGTCGCTCCAACAATTGGATTCATGTGCATCTCTGTGTGTATTCCCTGGTGTTATTTGACAAACTTGCAAGGGGCTCGAGAAATCTAACCATAGCTATTAGATCGCGTTTATTACTCCTGCAAAGGGCCTCCCTCGAGAATGTTACGACGATATTACTCCTAATAACATGAGAACTAATGCGTTATCTGCTCTCTTTGGAATTGTGATGTATTTTGGGGCCTGGGTGGTTATTATTAGCGGTAAAGACTTCGGACACCTGTTATTTTTCAACGTATTTCCTGACAGCCACTAGCCTTCTTCCGATCGTTGGCGTTGCATCTCACTGTCATTTGGGAGGTCAAACTCAACAATCTCTTCAAGAATATCTCACTAACCATCATATTCGTCGGGTCCGTCGCACTCGTTACTATTCTTCTCACAATCAGCGGCATGGAGTACACTTTCGGGCGGATATCCTACATAGTCCCGAACTATGACCGAGCAACCTTTTGGGGCCCTCTTCTAGCGATCTCCGCATCCTCCCTGAGCCTCCAATTTACTACAATAACTTACTGTGCCTTTCTTGTCCTCAGACCTTGGTTCAGATACCAGAAGCTCCGCTGGAGGGGCTACACCCCTTCCTTTGATTTCGAACGGGACCGAAGCATACAGCAAACGGCGGCGCAAATTCGAAATGTGATAAGGCTACAATGGAGAAACAGTCTTATTACAACCATCATCCTTGTCTACGTTTGCTTCCTCGCAGGTGTGTTCATGCAACTGCGCCAATTCCATGAGTATCCCGAATCGGACCGGCACGCTTGGTTTGAGTGCCTGCAATCATCAAGGGGAGATAGGCTCAAATGCCTCCCACTCGCGGGACCTTTGGGACCTAGTGAGGCGGAATTAATAGCTGTTTTGTTCCTCCTTGTGGTAAGACCGCCCCCCATTTACCAGACCCCCCCAGAACCCGCTGACCTTTTTGTATTCAGCTGAGCGGAGCCTTGGCCCTTGCCTTTTTCTTCCGAGTTCCAATGATTCGAGCTTGGATCGATTTATTCCAGGGAAAAAGGCGGTTTAGAAGAACTCCTACTCCCGCTAGTCGATTAAGCTACCCATCTCGACCGGGTGTTGGTGATTCCGATGTGGAGATGCCAGACCGGAGCTCATCTGGTCGATTCAGTCAATTCCAATTCTCTCCCAGCGACACAGGCTCGCTGACGAAGCCGCAAGCCATACCGACCTCTCTAACCTAGTTTGCTTATCATTGAGGGTGGAAAGGGAACATAGTGTGATTAGTGTTCAACCGGAATATTGTGTTATTTGCTATTACCCCAGAAGACTGAAGAATTCACATGGGTTACCGGTTTAGAGATCTACCAACAAGGAACATTTGGCGGCTGCAACGGATATCAAACAATGTCATGGTCTTTACTCCCTTTCCTTTGCCCATCCCAGCTCGTCTCTCCTAGAATACTCATATCATTTGTTCCCTTGACAAGGCCCTTCATAATCTCATTTGAGCTGTAGGTGGGGTACGAGGTAGACCCTGACCAAGCTACAGTTCCGTTTTCCCTAGGGAAAAAAAGGGGCCCCCAAAATAAAATCTGAAAATAATAATATTTCAAACTCGGTACGGCATCCCTAGGCCGTTCCTTCTCTAGCGTGAGCCACAACAAATCCTTTCTCCACTAGCTGTTTCGTTGTGGCCTGGCCTGTGTCGATCGCGGGACAAGACTTAGGTCGTAATTGAGTTCACGAAGAGGGCAGCCAAACTGCCTCCCAGTTACCCTTGTCGATTTAGAGGAGTTCCAGCCGGGCTTTTTGATATTTAGTACATAGTTGGTGGCGGAAAAGTCTTAATGCAACTTGCCATTATATGTGCTCCCCAATTCCCGGTTATGCGGTTTGATCAGGTATAATTTATGATTCAAGCAATTAACATGGCCTATGGAGCAACCCACAGAAATTTTTCAAAGATTGCTAGTGCAGATCTCTACTTATGGGATCATATGGGATAGACTAATATACCCAGGAAATTCCCCCAGACGCAGAAGGATGCGCGCTAAGCATAGAACCGAAGACCGGCCTTTGCATTTGGCCCCATGAAGTCTTGGCCCTCCCCAGGTTAGTGACAGCTTCTCTTGGGGTACAAGCTAAAGTACGACAGTCTTCCAAATCTCCTCATTGATCTTCGCGTATGGCTGATTCGTCCCCTCCTCCCCAAAATTTCAGTTCCTATTCATTCACTAAAGATCCTACAAAATCCCGGCAAGCTTCCCCAAAGCCTCAATGAGGATGTAAATGCTTCTCGAGGAGATATACAATTATTGACCTGGTGTAATACTATGTTATCTGCAATCTGCAGGAAAGGTAGATTCATTCATCCTGTCGTTATCTACCAACGCCCCCCGCCCCCCCCATTTCCCACCGACCACGAACGAATCAGATCCTACAACCAGTAAATACATAATAGTAAATTAGATCACGTAAAGCCTATTGTGGCAAGCTTAAAGCGCAAGTACCCTGATGAATTTCCTGAGATGTCTGATGATATTACCGAGGGGGATTACTGCTTCTTGAAGGTTGCCGTCGAGTTGCCGTCGAATCCGATAACCGCACATCAGATGGATTGGCTGAGTTAAAAGGCATCAGTGCTCTCTCTTCGATTCACGCTAGTAACACGACCACTTCTTGCAGGATTTTTGTATTATTGACTAATGTAGTTCATAATCCCGTTTCCTATGGGCAATAAATAGGGGTACACAACATTCGGAGAGGGGTACATATAGAAGTTCATTGGGCTTCACACCCTTTGACATCTCGAACTGGGCCTATTGGTGCATTCACCGTCTCGTGCATACTAGCATTCCTCCCGTCTTCCAATCCCCTCTTACACCCTTCACTGCCAAAATGCTCCCGAAAGCCAATAAGATACTTGCTGTGATTGCCATCTTGGCGACGTTGGGACATGGCCTGGAGCAGCTTTCAGGGCAGCACTCAACAACCTATTCTGGAAAATTCTGCTCCCTTCCGAACACCGACGATGGTGATTTCGAGACTGCTACTCCCGAAGAGGTCGGCATGTCCCAGACCGAGTTGAATGAGGCATTGGCATATGCGAACCTCCACGGGCGCTATTCCGTCCAGGTCTTCCGCAACAACTGTCTAGTTGGTCGAGGACTATTGGATCCGATCACAGATTCTCTGCCCACGCAGGTCTGGTCGGTCACCAAATCCGTCGTCGGTATGCTTGCCGGTATGGCGATCGAGGATGGAAAGCTCGAACTGGATCGTCCCATTGGTCACTACCTCCCCGATGAACCCGGCTGGGGCGATGAAGCCCACCGAGCCATCACTGTCCGAGAGATTCTCTCTGAAACCTCTGGAGTGCAAGAGGCTCTCATCTCTGAAGCTGCAACCGTCCTCACCGATCCCAGTGCCATCCAGGAATTCTTAGCCCAGAGAATCGTCCACGAACCGGGCTCGTTTTTCGAGTACGGGCAGCGGACGGCTGACGCGGCGGCTTACCTTGTGCAAGCTGCTGTCGGCCGCGACCTCCAGGAATATGCCCAGGAGCGGTTGTTCGACCCCTTGGGCATCAATAAATCGTCCTACTTCTGGCTGCGTGATCGGTCTGGAAACACATACGGCTATGCCTGGCTGTTCATTGCCCCTAAACATCTCGCGCGCCTCGGACTTACAATGCAAAATGGCGGTAACTATGCCGGCAAACAAGTGGTGCCCGCTTCATGGGTTGAGGCCGTGGCTGCCCCCTCGCCCAAGAACCCCTGCTACGGATTACTTTTCTGGAACAACCGTGGCAAGCCCTGCACTGGTGCAAACATTCCCGTGGCCACTACCATCCAGGACACTAGCATCAGCAGTGCTCCTCATGACCTATTTGCCATGGTGGGAGCTTTGCACCAGAATAACTTCATGATCCCCTCTCTCAACATGACCATCACCTGGGCCGGCATCCTAGGCGATACCGCACCCAATCTCTCGGTGCTTTTGAGTGCCACCCCCGGAAACCTCTACTACGATTTCTTCCGTATCCTCATGCGATCAATGGTCGAACCTACGGTCCCAGACGATGGCCCCTACCAGTCGCCACCATTTAGTCTCGATATTAACCCGCTAAATTATCTGAACCCAGAGGTCTTACTTAATGATGTGCTCTCCAGTCCACAATGCAACGTCCTGTTCTGCAACGGTGAGATCCCTCTCGAGGGCCTATTCCAGAACCTTGAAGCTATTTTAGGCTACCGGCCGACGTTTTAGATGTGCCCTTGAGGGTGGTTGTTGGTTATGTTCCTAAATAACTTCATTTTTATTCTTGTAATGACTAGTATAATTCGGGCAGCCGCGTGTATATCAATCCCCTTCCACCACCTAGTCATTAGATACAAAATCATTCATAGTTCTTGCATTCATTTCTCCTTCTTGGGGCATCATCCACCTGTATCGCGCGCGGTTTCGATTGTGCTGAGACGTTCCCCCAACACGGCTTCCCAATCCCAGCTCCTAACTTGACCAGGCTCGCCGTATGCGACCTCAACACTCAGCATCTCTTCACTACAAAATTGGCTGTATAGTTGAAAAGTATTTCTATAGTGATATAGGATGAATGGTTTGGTCTAATATATGAAGCAAGTAAATCACTTAAAGGGGCCAAACTTCAGGCTCCCCTTTCAGTCTTGGTGCCTTTTGCCAGGCACCACTGGTCGTAGACTAAGATCAGATAGAAATCTTATTCTACTTTACATAATATGTGGGCAAAATACACTATATCAACTATATTAACAAATCAGTTTAAATCATGCTCAAGCTTAATTTCAGCTAAGATATATTAGCTTTTTGTTAATTGGTAGGTCTTGGCGCCCAAAAGTTATTTCTAACCTATATTAATTGGCCCTGGTAATAACGCCACCATCCACCAGGTAGAATTTGGTTAAAGGTGGCTGGATGAAATTAGAGGTAATAAATAATTGGGGTGGTGAATAAGTAAGTGCTTGTATTTATACTATTTATTATTAGAGGGAGTTATTGAAGGTGTATAGTATGAGAAATATATATTTTGACTATGTTAGGCGACGCCAAAAAGTTTCTCAAGCCACGCTTTACCTTCCACCCAACAGTGAGATAGTGGTAATATGCATAGCCCTTAAAGTGCCAATAATGCTAATTAATTAATTTGAAATATATATTATTGGGTTATCTTGTCCTGTGAGTGGTTGTGGGCTCCCCCCCAATTACTCCCACTAAGATAATTTGAACTTCCACAAAACATACAGTGGATGAAAGCACACTGTGTTTTATAGATGAAGTGCAGTATTTAAGCTCAATAAGCTGCCTTTATAGCTATAATATATTCCCCTAGGATGGGATAAGATGATAAGACTACTCCCTCTTTACATGTACAGCTTAGATTCCTGCTGTTTCTTGTGGGTATGGTCATTTGGTCCTTGTTTCTTACAGTTGCTCCTTTTATCTAAGTTAGTACAAGCTGAACCCAGATATTGGTTTTAATTGTCAAGTGGCCTTATCTATATTTTAGGCTGAACTTGTTAAGGATCTTTTAATAGGGCTGACGGGTAATTGGTCCTAGCCCTGGGGAAAAACTGGCTTCACAACCAATCCATACGCGAAATCCAGTAGGCCTTTTATTCTGTTAAGCTGTGTACAACAAAAGGGGGCCTTACCCCAGTTGCCGAAAACCAACGCCTAATAATAGGGACGGAGGATGGCAGAACGTGCATCGGACAGTTGTGGATCTGACCTCAAAAGGTTTCTACTTTAGTCGGGAGACATCGACATCTTATTGTGTTGGACAGAAAAATAGCATTTTTTCTCTATTCAACTATATTTGTAATCCGCGCCAAATGTTGCTAGCGGCCAGACGACTAATATTTATTAACTGTTTTTGACTTTTGGCCATCACTAATATGAGGTATTTTTTTATGAGTTCACATTATGTCATATACACTTAACCAAGAACAGTCCTCGCTGCCCCTCATCAGTAACCTGTACATCATACATGCTATATGAAAACCAAGTACTTAAGCACCAAGCAACAATCACAATTCTACTGTGTCTCAAGTTTTACTGTTCCTTCAAGACCCGATAACCAAAGACGGCGATTCCTGCAATGAAACTCCATGCTAGGCACCAGGTCGCTGCGATCATCAAGGCTGCCGCTGGTGACGCTAATGCGGCCGAGATGTTCCATTCGCTCGTTGCTCAGAAATAATGTCGACCCGCACACCTGGCAGAATGAGCGCTTCATCGGCTTTCCGGAGATTGTGGCTTGGGATTCGTAAGCCTGTAAGGAGTCCTGACCTTGGGTGATTTGGAGAGACTATATGGTGTTAATTTGTCGGTCTGCACCGAGAAATGCAAGCGGTCTCAAACCTCGCGAGGAAACCAGCAGTTGGCCATAAACGCGCCGCCAGTTGCCTTCTGACAATCATCGCAGTAGCATATCACACTTTTAATCGGATCTACACCAACTGTGTACTGCACGGTGCCACACAAGCATGAGCCGGTCCGTGGAGTTGTCATTTTTGGATCGTAGGCTAGTAATGGATTGCCTTAACACTTGATTTCGATTCTCTTTTTGTTCCTAACCAACAAATATTTATATGTGCTAAAGGAGACACAAAAAGTGAGTCACAAGGGATCCAGCCTAGGAGGACGCGCTCTCGTATCGTATCCATATTACCCCGCAGATCAGCAAAATGAGACAGCGAGGTGCTCACTAATCGAAACCAAGGGGAATGAAAACCTATAATACTGCGTTGTTCACATTACTAATCTCCCAGTAGGACATGGAGCAAACACGATCCAATAACAGAGTAATTAATCATCCTCAACTCGTAACACACCTAGCGACCGGGGGCATGGCCACCCGGCTAGAATATCTCTCGCCAGAAATAAGGAGGGTGAGATAGGGAGCCATAACTTAACAAAGAACATTATTTGATTGTGCCTAAACATTTAAAATGAACAATATCAGGCTTGGTTCAAATATATTGTGCAATTACAGGGGTTCGCTTGGAATGCTAGGTCTTCCCCTCTACATGCTGCCGCGTCTCTTATATGAACTAGCGGCATTTGCACCACATATGAATGACAAAATTAAAAATGTGAATGTAGAGGTGAAGGGCGGCTGAGGTTAACTACCTAGGGGGCAAGCAATGCAATAGGTGCGCAGTTATAGTGGTTTATATCCAGGGAGAAGAACCGATGGAGATCTAATCGCCAGAGGATAGTTTTGCTCAAGGTGGTTCACAAACAAAAACAAAAGGCCTGGAACTACTGGTTGAATGGCGTGGGGAGGCGACCCAGTGATTAGTCATGCGGTTGTTGCTTCTGCAGCAGATATTTCCAGCCTGCCCAAGGACCCGAAAACTTCCTGTTGTGATTAATCTTTTGGGCGTTATGGAGTCTCTCGCCTATTCAAAGGCTCGATGGAGGGTGGGAATGTGACTGATTAAGCTCTTATGCGTTTCATATGTTGCCGGGGGGCCTCCGATTTGGTCAATACCCTATTTTCATATTTTACCAAGTCGCAGCGAGTATAGCTCCAGTTTGTGAATGGCGGGGTCCTATAGGTTGGTGCATTGGGGTTGCATTGGTTAAGATCCTATCTGAGGTGTTTATGGTGGCAAGTTCTTAAAAGATATCATGTTATGTTTGAACTTTGTAAATACCTAGCTATGCCTGTCTGGTTGACATTTTAAGCCTGTTCACATAATCACCGACCATCTCTTCGCCCAACCAGGCATCCTCGGCAAGATGAACAAAATGAGCCAGGCTATACCTGGGGAGAGTATTTTCGTCTCCCGAATCGGATGCTGAGGACACCTTGTGCACACAAGGAGTAAGATATCCGATCATTAGGATCAGCTCATCCGGGTGCGGTTCGACGTGAAGAAAGGTGGCTGTTTCATTAACAGTTGAACTGAGGGTTCTGGTTGTGGAGCTTAGATCCGCAATTTGTAGTCCTTGACCCCCGTTTAAGCTGTGCTGAAACAGCAGTGTCAGTGCATTGTAGTCCTGATGGGCAGGATTTCGGTCCTTGCTGTATCCAGCGGGGTAATAATGTAGTGATGGGTTGGCGCTCCCAATCGCGGATGAGAGACTTAATGACGACGAATTCAAATCAAGCGCAGTTGAAACTAGCTTAACCAGCTCTTTAACAATGGGGGAGATTTCCTAGATATAGGATACTTTTAAGGCCAGATTACTATATGAAGGAAGGCAAGCAGTATCGCCGCGTACTTTGATAAACCGAGCAACAGTAGCCGGGATTTGGCCCAGGTCTAAGGGCACGTCAAAATCCAGACTCTCCTTACGCACGACTTCACCCCGAACACTTTCGTTCCCAAAGGGCAGATAGAAATGGTTTGTGATCTTTACGGAAAGGGGGCTGTCAAAAAAGGGTTGGGCCTGCTACCCATCGCATTAGCCTATACACGCATAAAAGAGGGGGGTAGCTGGCGTTCCCGACCATGTCAAATAGTTCTAATAAAATGCTGGGTGGGAGCCCAAGGTTTCTGACCCGAATGGCACCAAATCTATGAATGAGTCGGGTAACAGAGTCCACAGTTGCTCGATCATGGCGCTGTTGAAAGTCGATTGCTGCAAAAATATCCGGGTCTATGCCACCTAGGGACATCATTGTTGATTCTTTGACGTTGAAGGGTTACACACTTCACCTGTTGCTCTGTATGGGATGCTGCTGCGTGTTTATAAAGGTCAAGTCGGCGCGGTCGGGCAGACACTGTTCAAACTACTCCGCACATGAAACAATAGCTTACTGGTAGCCACAACCACAACCATGCTCTAGCTCTCCTAAGATTGAGCCCTACTTTGGCTCGGCACGTCTGCGGTGAAACTTAGGGTCCTAGGAGTAAGGGATTAAATAAGTCTTGAATATCTGGATATCTGGACGACCATTTCCTTTATTATTAATATTATTTTCTCTATTTTACGAAAACCTACACAATGCACATGAAATATACGTGAATAAAGTAGCGTCAATGAGACAGTGCTCAAGTGAAACCGCAGCAACGGTACGAACTTAATTGTCAAAGAGGTCATGGAGTGCAAGCGTGATGTTCTGTTAGCTGCTCGAATCCAGAGGACTAGAAGAGTATATTATCTCCATTATATTAAACAACAATTGCGAGATCCACTGCTAAGCCTGGAAGCCTTGCACGCAGTATGTATAGCCTAGATATAGGTAAATTGGTACGAGTGCCACGGATGGCTAAGTTCTAGGTATAGAGCTAAGTATCTATAACGCTATACTGGCCCTTGATGGATCGGCGAGTGTTACCATCTTAAACAGTGTAAGGGCGCTGACACCCATCCACTAAGCCCGTCTGCGTGGGTCCTATGGGGGTCGTGGTTTTCATAATGAACATAGATCCCGTGCTAGTCAATGTAATGGTCAGGCCTGTGGAGCCCATGCCAACACGTCCAGAAAGCTCCTGAGTGTGCAATTACTCTTCCCTCTGAGCCAGCTCTTATCGGGCAGTCTCCAAATTCGGTATGAGTAGTGTTTTGTGGGTGCATCTTCAAAGAGATGGGACTAAGGCTTAGGTAGCGGAATAATCCAACTTTGATAACACCATAATTCTCGGTCCACGCTGGCTACATTTCACCTCCGGCTACAGGACGCGACATCAAGGGCATCTAATAAGCAAAACACGACGTCTTTCTTCCACCTTCCCTGCTGCTATCAGATGGTCTACCAAAACCCAAGGAAGAGGTTGACTCAAATTTGACATTTTGCGAAGACAGGAAAAGGAAGCAGGGTAAATTCGGATCACGGTATTCCGTGCCTTTCGCTTTGGAAGGCTAGACATTCTTTAGGGCTGTGAGGATCCGCTCTGGTAGAGAAGGCTGTGGCGGTATTGGTAGCTGTGGGTTTCCAAACCTTCCACCTTCGAGGGTCTCCTAACCGTCCCCAGGATCGGCGAAGGGGCGGCATCACAGTCTCTGTGCCAACGACATTTCCACGTAGGGAGATAACTCAATATATAATCTAGCTTGATAAGGAAAGAGGACATAGTCTTTTTTTTTTTTCGAATTTAATTAGCTAACTACATACATCTATAATCACAGCCGTCAGCGGAGGTATAACAGTTACTTTCTGAAGGTGTACCAGTCTCTGTTGCTTCAAGGGACGGGCAGTTGCTGATATTGTCAGAGTTGTGATACGCGTTAGGTTCTCATCGGAATAATGGGTAGAGCACTGTATTCTTGTATAGTTTGGTGTAGTGACCATGCATCTAGTCGGTTATCTTCCAGACCTGGGTTCTACAGCACCGAACAGACAAAGGCTCCCTTATGCATATGTAATATTCACTCTAGTAGATGTCACTTCTGGTTATGGGTTATAGTAATGGCACCACTACTAGCTCTGATGGTGTAATATTAGTTGGAATAAACTCATCCCGCTTTCCCGGCATGAGCTTTGAATTTTATTTCCGTAGAATGGTTTAATCTATTGAGCAACTATTGTTATTGGCTGAAATGCTGGGTCCAATACTGACTAAGCGGATGCAGGTTGCAAGGTTGGCCTATCAGGGGTCTAGAATCAATGTTTAGCAGCCAGAATCAACAACCTGAATCGAATTTGATTTAACAGTCAGAAGAAATATTTGTTTTCGCTTAATTTTAGCTGTTAATTCTGCCTGTTTGTTTTATCAATTAATGCATAAAAACCGAGCACCATATCACCTAATAATGGTGTCATTATAGACACATGGTGTATTATGCCATCAACCCTAACACTGGTATCATTTTGACAGCCACGAGAGGGGTAAGGTTTCTAAGCCTTTGGCTGGTATAAATTGCTATCACGGTACAGTGTAAAAATGAGTTTTCGTCCACAGTTTCAAACTCTCTCCTGAAAGCGCAATGGTTTTATTTGGTAAGCAAAGCGTCCTGGCGGTCGCCGCAACCAGTGCAGCATTGCCAGGAACTAATGCGGGGGGACCGTATCATTCTCGTCCCGACATCATTCCCCCGGTTTTGAATGTCACAGTCCCGGCTGTGGATCCCACGGGATCAGAATATATTTTTATCACCCCTTACTCACTGACTGTCATACCAACTCTTGAGAGACCGGGTGCTTATATTTTGAGGAAAGACGGGGATCTTGTTTGGTCTGGCACAGGTTACTATGTCGGGTTCGTGGCCAACTTCCACCCAACAACCTACCACAATCAACCCGTCCTGCAAGCTTTTCAGGGTTCCATTGACGCGTACCATGGCACTGGATTCGGTCAGCATGTTCTATTGGATCATAATTACCAACATGTGGCAACAGCAATTGCTGGAAATCATCGGATTCCTTCCCTCCACGAGTTCACTGTGGTAGATGGAGAAACCGCATTGATCGAAATATACGTCACTGTTGAAACTAATTTGACGGCGTACGGCGGGAACTCATCCCAACAGTGGATTGGAGATGGAATATTCCAGGGTGAGCATGTACCATTGTGCAATGTATGAAAACCTAACTGACTGAACGACTAGAATTTGATATTCGCACCGGAGATCTGGTGTTTGAGTGGAGTGCACTAGACCACCTTGACCCTGCAGGTATGTTAGTCGGAAAGTAGTCCAACAATCTTGTTTGATGTTCAAATTAATTGACTAAATTCATAACAGACAGTTTGGTGGAATTGAACTCTTCACCCACTATCAATGGGTTGTCATCAAAAACCGCGTGGGACTTTGCCCACTTGAACAGTGTGGATAAGGATGCGGACGGAAACTATCTGCTCTCCTCCCGCCATCTCAGCTCAATCTATAAGATCAACGGGACGGACGGTTCAATCATCTGGACTCTAGGAGGGAAAAAGTCTGCGTTCACGCAAGTGGGTGATTGGGAGTTTGGCTTTCAACATGACGCAAGGTGGCATCCAGAGCTGGTCGTCAATGAAAACACCGAGGTGATTTCCTTTTTCGATAATTCCGGTGATGGGTCTCTCAACTTCAATGATAGGTCCCGGGCCCTTATTGTTGAGATTAACCAGGAGAAAGCAACTGCAACGATTTTGCGAGAAGCACCTGCGCCATATGGGCTCCTGGCTACATCACAAGGCAATACGCAAGTACTTCCAAGTAACAACCTTTTCGTCAACTGGGGATCAGAAGGTGCTTTCACAGAATTCAGCACCCAGAATGAGATTTTGTACCATGCGTTTATTGATCAGGCTATCAGCTATCGTGGATTCTTGGCCAACTGGAAGGGCACCCCGACTGAAGAACCAGCGCTTGCGGCATTGGAGACCTCTTCCACATCGGTAACCTTTTATGTCTCTTGGAATGGAGACACAGAGACGGCTAAATGGAAGTTTTATTCCAGCATCCGGGGTACAAACACGCTACTTGGCCAGGTGAGCCGGGAGTCGTTCGAAAGCACATTCGCCTGGGTCTCGACCAAAACAATTTCACCTGCTGCGAAATTTTATGCTGAGGCGATTGGTCATGACAACAAAGTCCGCGCCCGGACGGTTCTTGTGGAGAGCACTACTAGTCTCGCATATGCCTCTTGAGCAAGGTTATATATTTCTTGACTCTTGGGGGTGCTGCTTCTACAACTAGATGACATGACATGAGCTAGATTTCTATACAAGCTTCATAGAAATTGAAATATTCTGTATTTAATTTCCCTTAAGTAGTAAACCGTTTGTTCAGGTGAGTCTTGGCTTGTTATATTGAGATACTGGCTCCGTCTTCAGCGGTACCTAATCTGCAGAGGTCCCAGCGATGTAGAAAGGGATGGGATAGAGAAAGAAAAAGTAGAAAACAGTGTGGTTGTTGTGGTCTCATCTTCCTGCCTGTCCCGGGTGATAAGGGAAAATGGTCAATGTCAATCGAGGAGATAAGAAGAAAAATGTTTCAGTTGTGTTTATCGCTTTCAACACAATTGTCACGGATTTATATATGAGGGGAACTATGTGAATAGGCTGATACAATCTAACCCCAAACCATTGAATACATCAGTTACTCTCAAAGGTGTATTTCTTGTGTAAGTGCGTAATTCTCTGCATTGAAATGGCTAACTTTGTTGGATTAGGCCGTGTTTCTTTAGTGTAGAATAGGTACTGTGAGGTTTTGGGAATAACTGGGTAACTTTTATAATAAACCAGCCAAGAACTTCCAATTCGACCTCGGGGGATATGTTCTAGACGCCGAGATAATTTATACCAAATCCAAACTCAATGTCCCAATCATCGGGCATGATGGTGGTTGGAGATAGGATTGCATCTTCCACTTCGTTGAACAACGGGTTTAGCATCGGCATAAAGTCTGGGTAGCCGATAAAATCGAATTGGTTTGGCGCAGCCACCGATTGGACCGGGCTGTCGTTCATGTGGGCAACAAATTCAACCAAGGATCGCTGAATTGGCCCAACAAGTCGGTTGTATTCCTCTAGGCAATGACCTACTGCTGGCCACCGCTCTGATATGGTAGAGAATAGCCTTGAGAAGCAATTGACGTGCTCCTCGATCTGCTCGAGCGTGTATAGTGTAGCCACTTCAGTCTTGCAGTTATGCAAAACCTGCAAGAACACAATAGCTGCCGAAAAGGTTTGATAGCAAGGGTGGAAAGCATATTTGATATGTCCAAACCCGGTGTTGGAATTTCGCCAGTAGCCCGTTGCAACCCCGACACTGGCTTGAAATGCCTTCATCAGGCTAGTATGTGGGGGTTCCCTGACTCGAGCTGATGGCCCATATAAAACGACTAGAATATAGGGGTATCCGATGTCAGAGTAGAGGACCATCTCGTCCCACTGGGGCTGGAGAGATATATCACTGTTTTGCGTTGCCATTGCCCGGACCTCATCTCTCCATGATTGAAGAATATCCTCTGTCTGGCCAATCCAATGCTCCACACATGATGTGTCTGAGGGTAGTGGCTGGCCGTGCTGGAGAGTTGAAATCACGTCTGACTCTAGCCGCCGAAATCGCCAGATTAACTGTGTAATAGCGCCCAGGTTAGGGATCCTTATCTCGACGGGAAACCTGGTCATGGTAGAGTATCGGCTCTCTCTCGGAAATGCGGCAGATATGTATCTATTCAGAGTCCTGATGGGGCGACGAAAGCCGGCACTCACGGCGATTTCCATCTCCCACGCGCACCAGAATACCCGGCGCCGCTCTTCGCGTTCCAGCGGGGAACACCCGGCACCAGCTGGGAGCTCCTGGTGGAGTCCAAGGTCAATACAAGCCTCGCTTGAGATTCCTGTGAGAAGCCACAGATTGCCAACATGCGGATTGAAAAAGGTATATTGGATTAATAGAAGTAGTGTTTGGAGACCTTGCAAGTCATTTGTTAGCACGGCCGATAGGTGTAGCATCGCATTTTTGAATAAGGCCATGCCCAGGGACTGGGCATGTTCAAAGTTACTCCTCGCCGCCGTGGAGAGTGAAATCGCCATTACAAGGCTGACTAGGTATACGTGACGCACATTAGGGCCCGTATTTAATCCTGACATTAGCACGGCATTGAATGCGTCCTCGATCTCAGTGGGGCGGAAAATAGGGTAATGATGGATGATTTTGGTGATGTATATGGTGAAAAGAAACTTGACTACCCGATTGGGCACTAATGATGGATGGAGGAGGGATGATTGCTCATTGAGGATTGAACGAGGGTGCTGCTCATGAAGATCCGATTGGGGAAAGATTGTCTGCATGGAGGGGATTTGGGTCGGGACTGCGATACACCCTGCGAGCCGGCTGTTTTCGACCAGACCAAGAAAGCAGGGAGTTAGACCGACCACTGTGTGGGATACAACGGAATTTGAATCTACCGCAGCGGACGGCGATATATTTAGTTGGTGTATATGCCTGTCTTTTTTGGCTTCTAACTCAGCGATGCGTTCCTCCAAGTAGCGTGCAATACTCCTTGGCGCCGGCGCATTGGTTGCAGGATTCCACGCAAGACAGTCCACACCGGCATCAAGGCAGGATGAACAAGATGGAGATAGAGAATCACACTAGCTTTACTCTTTAGCTTCACACACGGTCTGCATATGCTGTGAGTATGTATACCATGATCTTCCTCTGCCGACATCGGGCGCATGACAGGGAGCGTCTTTGGACACGCTGTTTGCTCATGGTGAGGAACAGATAGTGACATGGGTTGAGGTATCAGTATCTTTCTAGGGTATCCAAGAAACAGAAAAGAGAGAGAAAATATAAACTCGTTGTGCATATTTGTCGTGCCTCTGAGGTGGCTACTTTCGCTGCGGGGTAGACTCCACCTTTGCACGCAGCTTTCCGTTGGGGTCAGCGGCAATCAGAGGCTCGTGAATTAGCTAAACGGGCTTCTTATCTGAGGAGACGGTTTTTCGCAAAACCGTAGGAATGGATTTTACCCCGCTCATCCTGTCCTGTGCCGTAATGTCGGACCTTGAAGCTACCAACCTTGCTCCTCTGCTTTGTCGCGAGGTAAGATGCCCACGAACACGCCGATGGAAGCCTTGCTTCAACTCCTTCCAGCATGCCGCCCATGTAGAACGGCGAGAAAACGATGCGATACCCTGTTGCCCGCCTGTCGGAACTGCAGCCGACTTGGCGTGGAATGCATTTTCTACGATCACGTTTCAAACGAAGTTCTCCCACGCCAGTAGGTATCGAGCCCCGCCACTGGGGTTTTAGTGTGATTAACGAAGAATATTGCTTCTACTAGGTACATTGCATCGATGATTGAGCATATGCGCCTGCTAGAGAACCCCAGTCCTTCCCCTGGAGCAGAGAACTCAGTTTCAGGACCTGAAGCCAGTAGGCAGTCTTCCTTCGTCTTGGCACAGGGTTCATATCGATTCCTAGGGCCATATGCAGCTGTCTCTGGAGTGACGGACCCTATCCTGACCTCGCAGGGCCGCGGGAGTCTACATACAACTAACAGCCCTCCACAATTGACGATCGCGGCCAACAGCCTTGTCGACGGATACATGCACACCTTCCTTATTCAGCAATACATGAACACTGTCCACAACATTTTCCCTGTATTCAGTGCTAACGACGTGGGCTGGCAGCAACCTTGGTTCAGCTGTGAATTAGAATTATCATCGTGGCAGGTTTTTGCCTCGAGGGTAGTCTGCTCAATTGCTTGCCATTGCTTGCCGGGTAACGATACCCGCCTACTCCTCCTCTCTGATTTGTTGTATCGCGAAGCGTCTGTCCATATCGAGAAGATTACTCGGGATCAAAACATCGAGGCGCTCCAGGCTATTATTCTCTTAGCCCTACATAGCCAATTCAATGCGCAAACTGGGGGCATTGGGCAACAGGTCAGCTTTGCCCATCGTCTAGAAGTGCAGCTCAGCTCCCGTGAAGGGCCAAGCACCGATGCAATCTTGCAACGACTCCGGTGCACCATCTACTGCATAGGTAACCAGGTTGCCAGCGCGCTGGACCGCCCATATGTCTTTACACGCCCGGTATGAAAGAGTCCAACCGATAGCATGGTTTCGTAAAGAGTAGGAACGAGGACTAATAGTAGACACAACCTCTAGGACAATAGAGCGCTAGCCGCGACAACAGTACAGGCGCAATATCTTTGCTCCTTGTATGGGCAACAGCTGATGTATCGCACTGCAGAGGTACAGGATAAGAGCCCACATTCTCCGCCACCGGCTGATTGCTGTGCGTTGGAGTCATCTCCTATAGTTCACAACACCCTGCGCCAAACCGAATTTCTTTGCAGCACTAACGTCACAACTGCCCTTAAGCTTTTAGACACATATCACCAACCGAATATGGTTCTTAATGTTTTTACATCGCACTGGGTGTTTAAAGCTGCTTCCCATTTGATTAAAAATGGTAGAACCAATGACATCTTACAAGGATGCATGATGGCCTCCTCCGTGTTGGAAAGGTGCACTGCTAAATGGCCTAGTACGGGAGCACTACATCAGGCATTGCGCACCCTTGGGGAGCCAAACAAGAGTGTTTCCGATGCGCTGCAAGTCTAATGTAGCTGATTTTAAAGATGTGGTATCTTTCATTAAAGGTACCCCGTGATGTATAACCGAGGATGATGAACGTACGAACAATATCCCTCGCGTCCCGGGGAGTCAGGCAAATTGCGGATAGCCAGTCCACCTACTGCCGAAAATTTTCACTGAAATCTATGCTCTAAATATCTAGCTTGTAGCACAGCCTTGTTCTTCATGCATAGCTATATAATTACCAGCACCTTGCTATATTAATTTCGTCAACTGCTTTACGACATGCCAAGGCATTGTCTAAGGCACCTGGAAGATCGGAATGTATGCAAAATAGAAAAGGTTCTCCATTGAACCCCAGTTTGAGCAGGGTGCCTGCATTGTCTACCACCGAATCTTCTAGACCGATGGAGATCGCACGCTCGTAGATGTCCCCTACCGTCGCCATCTTGCTCTCCTTCACCGAAAGTAGATTCCCCATCGGGCTGTACTGTAGATCCACATATGCTTCCTCTATAAATATCAAACCATACTTATGGCACATGGCCCTCTGCGACTCTGTACCTTTGGACCCGAAAACTGGAACCCCAAATACCGCACATGCCCGAAGAACTGCATCCATGATGGCCAGATCACGTTGCATATAAAAGAAGAGCTCTCCATGTGGTTTAATATGGCTCAAAGACACCCCTTCCGCGTCGAGCATAGCCTTGAGCGCGCCAACTTGATACAAAATCATTGCATACATATCCGCCGGGTCCATTTCAATCTTCCGACGGCCAAAGCCAAAAAGATCTATTTCAGTGATATGAGCAATGTAGAAAGTGATTATATCAGGTTCATTCCTTGTCAAACTCACCTTGCAATCCGGGGTGCGCTCCGATCTTGACCCCATGTTCCTTGGCCAGTCGGATAGTTTTGAGCATCAGAGTAGGATCACCCGCATGGAAGCCACAGGCGATATTGGCATAGTCAATATGCTTTATTAGATCTTCGTCGGGTCCCTTCGACAAGCAAGATTTTCTATTAGCGTCCAATGAATGTTACATCGCAGCAAATGGTGGGAGGGGGTTCAAGCACCATTTTCCAGCGTCCAAAACCTTCCCCCATGTCGCAGTTAATTCTCACTTTATTCAGCACCCGTTCCATCTTGATATGTTTGTAGAGACAATAACATGCAGGTTCTCTCGGGTCTGGACACAGTAGTAAATGGCACCGTCACTTAAAAGGGGCCATACCCCGCCTGTTAGTCTACGGAGTATTGTGATCTTCTAGAATCCAACATGGCTATCTAGGTAGGTATCAGCGTTGGGGTAGATTGGAGAAGGTGGGGTTGGAGAAATTAGTGCCCCCACACTAGAAGTCTATCTGCTTCTCCAACAAGTGAGAATATTGTTATGATGAACCTAACCGTTTTTTATTAGTAGTGGCGAGCGCTCATCTCCGGCGAAGGGCGCCTTGGACCGGCTGTTATCAGAACGGACCCGTGAGGACGAAAATCAGGTATGAGAATGAAACAATTGACAATCATAGACATTTTCGTACTTTTTTCTAAGTACTTCCCGTTTGGATTATTGCTTTCTCATTAACCCTTTAAAGCGCTTTCCAAAACTCTGTCTAAAGGTTAACGTTAACCCTGAGAGCAGAAAGAATAGCGCAACACAAACAACAAGACTTGCAAAGAAATGGAAATATTCGCCCTAGACGATTTTGAGCTCGATTCGGGTGAAATTCTCCCTGGAGCGTTCTTGGCCTACAGAACATTTGGAGATCCTAATAATCCAGTGATTTTGTATCCAACCTGGTATACCGGATGTGAGTGACTGTACCATCCATCCCCGCCTAACCGTTTCGTACTGACGTGGAATTAACAGCTGTGAATGATAACGCGAAGCTCATTTCCAAAGAAAATGCCTCCCTCAACCCGGCGCTGTATTTCATCGTTGTGCCCGCCTTGATTGGAAATGGGGAAAGTATTTCTCCATCGAATTCGCCTGCGCTTCGGGATAGCTTTCCCATCGTCACGTTGTCAGACAATGTGCGCGCACAATACCGGCTGTTGACGGAACGGCTGGGCGTTCAGCACCTTCGAGGTGTCATCGGCTGGTCTATGGGAGGCGGACAGGCGTACCAATGGGCTGTTCAGTACCCAAGTTTCATGGATGTCATCGTACCAATCTGCGCATCAGCCAAAACAGCCATCCACAACAATGTTTTCCTGGAGGGGGTGAAAAGCGCCCTTATTGCGGCCCGAGGGGGTGTGAGTCTGGGAATAGGTAAAGGCCAGCGCTACCCTACTACTAGGGCGTGGACTACGGATGAGCGTAAAACGGGGCTGAGGGCCTTCGCCCGGGTCTACGCCGGTTGGGGCTTCAGCCAGACTTGGTATAGGGAGAAGATGTACAGCAAACATTTTGGGGCTCGGGATGTAGACGAGTTCATAGAAAACTTTTGGGAGGCATGGGCCATCACAAATGATCCTGACGACCTACTCGTTATGCTACAAACGTGGCAATTAGGAGATATCTCCGCCGCACCTCAATACAGTGGGGATCTCGTCAAGGCGTTACGGAGTATTCAGGCCAGAGTACTGGTGGCTCCGGGCGAAACGGATTTATACTTCCCCCCAGAAGACTCTCGTTTCGAGGTAGAAAATATTATGTCGGAGAATGCTCGGCTTGCGGTAATAAAAAGTAGTTGGGGACATTGGGCAGGGGGTCCAGGTGACAGCAAGGCAGACTGGGAGTTCCTGGATCAGAATATTGCACAACTATTATCCAAATAGCTTATAATTGTCTCCTGGATTTTCTAGCTAGGTAGCTTAATTCAAGACAAGATGTTTAGCTGCAGCGATTTCACTATTACAGCAGTAGACAGATAAAACTATATACCGCTTTAAAGAGATGCGGCATTCGTCCTAGGGATTGCAGGCAGACTAGGATTCGGCTGTTGTAAAGAATGAGAGTCAGGAGATACAAAATCAAGGCCCACATCCAAGGTAGACCGGAAGCAGTACCAGGAATATGTAAGATTACAGGGGACTTAATTAACCAACAATAAGATACACAGCCAATTGTAGATGGATCGAAATATGAATCAAATCAAGCGTGCGAAGTCCCATGAGTCTCGACTAGCTTCCAGTAGGATGCAGCTGTCATTGCACGCAGCTTCTTGCCAAACGCAATCATAAAAAAGCACAAGCCAGTGAGCCCGGCACCCACAAAGGCAACCAGTAAAAAGGCTCCTTGAAGCCCCAGATTGTCCACCATGGGCGTTACCGCATACGAAAATGCAAATCCTAACACGATGTCAGTTTATCATCCAATGCAGGCGACACAGGCAAGGCTAACCAATGGTGTTTCGAATAATCATCACCGACACAATAGCTTCACCCGCAACCTCCTTGTAGCAATCAACGCAGTAGCTCAAGGCAAGAGTGGATCCCATCACCACCCCTAGAGTGATAAAAGCCAGCCCAAAGCACAAGCCGACCCAATGAATCCCATGGGCGGCACCCACGCCGTAAAGAATGCACCCAGCGGGATGAAGAACCAAGGGAACCACGGCCGCCCAGAGGCGGGCCTCGGGTTCTTTGATGCCGTTGTTCCTGCGAGCGATGAATAGGGCTAACGTATCATTGAGTGACCCGGCCGTGAGGCATCCCAGCGTTGTACCTATCACACAGGCTATGTACGTTAGGCCGATCATGTTTGTATTGAAGTTGTACGGTGCTCCGCCGAATACAGCTGCGATAGTGCCAACTAGTACGTTATACCACGCCAGAACGCTCCCGACAAGAAGACCGGAGAAGAAAATACTTGGGTATCGCATAAGATACAAGGGCAGTAAGACAAACTTGAATGCGTTCTGTTGCCGCCGGTCTCGATACCCCCAGAACTTCAATTTCTGCCCAAGATCTCGCACCACGTACACTTCACCGGATTTCTCGAGTGATGGTGATCTAATTGGTGGGGGAAACGGGGTAGTCTCATCGCCCCCGCGCTCGAGACATGAGGGAGCCAGGTCATCGTTTGCCATTACGGGCGGTGTATTAGGTGCTTCCACACCTGTGACAGGACGATAAAACATAGTTTCCTCGAAGAAGAAGAACATGAGCACAGCGACAACAATTCCCAAGGCACAGTACATCTGATTGATGCGGCGCCATCCTGCTGCATCCGCCAGGAAAGCGGCCGGGATGGGCGACAAGAAAGCACCCGCGTAAAGAGCCCATGTATAGAACCCCATGTAGAAACCGCGCTCGTGGGTGAACTTGGTGTCGGTGACACACAATTCCATCAAACTCTCGATCCCGGAGAAGCAGAGGCCAATCAAGACTCGGTTCGCGTACCACTCGGCGGTAGTCTTCATGAAAGAGGTCCATAGAGTCAAGAGGGACGTGATAAATATTGAGATGACTGCCGACGGCCGGCGCCCATAGGTTAACGCTAGCGGTTGACTGATGAGACAGCCCCAGCCGAAGAAGAGGTACATGAGCCCGTTGCCCAGGTTAAGATCAGTCAAGGAAATGCCAGTATCCTCCTCAATAAGCAAATAGGCGCTACTGAGTCCACTGACAATGCCACCGCCGAAAAAAACCCATACGATCTGACAGATGCTACTCCTGAGCCGACGGCTCGGGGGCCAGTTGAGGGGGTCATTGGGGTCCTCTGTAGGCTGCGGAATCAAAATGATATCCTTATTACCGTTGCCATGTTTTTCCTGCGAGGTGCCGTCAAGGTCGACAAGACGAATGGTGCCGGGAATTGAGAGCCCTGTCATTTCAATGGGTGATTTGTAACAGGATGAGCTTGGTGGTATTGGATCGACAAGGTGGGCACGATTCCTGGCCTGTTATGTCTGTTGAAGTAGTCGCAAGATGTGTCCATAATGCCCTCATTAGCTTCGTGCTCTATCAGTGCGATCCTGTCTTGGGATAGCTGGTGGCGCTCTCAGATCGATCTTGATAAGACATCGTCTCCCTCTATACCAATGTCTGGTGGCCAGAACAAGCATGCTCCAAACAGCGGTCGTTGATGTTGTCGGCTCTTACTCCACAGATCGAGTATCTAGCACCCCTCATTATCTGATTGGGCAGCGCCACAAGATACGCGCGGTTCTCCGAGATAGCATTAAATGGCCGGATCAGGACGGTGGGACATCCGTCAGGAGCGTTCTCGTCCGTGCCGCTAGCAAAGCTACTAACAATCCCGCGTCTCTTGGCTGTGTAGGTGAAGGGAGGCAGTTTTTGTTTATGATTTGGTCTAGATTGAAGTATAGCCGACCGGCTTTCTTTGTTCTATGATAGATAGACGTGTTACACCTCCAACTAAGTGCCGCTAGGTTCACACAAACGTTATCAACGATCATGGGATTCCAGACGATTCAAACAGAGGGGCTCGTGGTTGAGGTGGCAGGGTCCGGATTCAAACGTATGCCAATTTTGCTAGAGAACATGCGCCCAGACGAGATCTTGGTGGAAATGCAGTACTCTGGAATTTGTCATACGGTAAGAACCCCTTAAGCGCAGCAGCTTCTTTTCATACAGGCAGTGGGTTAGCCTAATCATATTACTATGATCCATAGGATATTCACGGCTCGCGGGGGGGATACAGTGTTCTGAGGTATCCCGCTATTCTCGGCCACGAAGGAGCAGGCATCATCCGTGCGATCGGCTCAGGTGTGAAGGATACCTCTCTCCAGGTAGGTTCCGCAGTGATTCTGTCTTATAATCACTGTGGAAACTGTGGGAACTGCCTCGCTTCTCACCCAGCGTGTTGCTCCAGCTTCGAGGACAGTAATCTCACTGGTAAGCGACTCGATCAGAGCACACCAGCGAAACTATTGGACGGTCGGGCAGTAGGAAGTCAGTTTTTCGGGCAATCCTCCTTTCTCCGTCAATCGATCGTTAGTCAACACTCGGTCGTCTCATGTCCCTACCCCGATAGTTTGGCCATTTACGCGGCCCTGGGGTGCGGGTTTCAGACCGGCGCCGGCACCATCCTTAACGCTCTTAAACCCGCAGTGGCCGATCCGATTGTTATTTTCGGTGCAGGAACCGTGGGAAGTGCAGCAATTATGGCTGCCAAATATCTTGGATTACATCAGATTATTGCCGTGGACGTCGTTGATGGGAAATTGAACATCGCGACCGAGCTAGGAGCCACCAATGTTATCAACTCCCGA
Source organism: Aspergillus sparsus (assembly GCA_027569235.1). Lineage (NCBI taxonomy): Eukaryota > Fungi > Ascomycota > Eurotiomycetes > Eurotiales > Aspergillaceae > Aspergillus > Aspergillus sparsus. The sequence continues at coordinate 65,279 of JAPDES010000088.1, forward strand.
GAAGTGGTAGATGTGGCGTTAGAAATTCAAAAGCTCACAAACGGCGGGGCAAGGTTTGCCATTGAGTGTACAGGCATTTCCTCCGTCTTGGAGCAACTCCTCGACTGCGTGTGCAGCGGTGGCACAGCGGTCATAGTTGGGAGTCCTCGACCAGATCTAATCCTCCATATAGATCCGGAAAAGCTTCTTCATGAGAGTAAGACTCTCCGGGGAATTTGTCAGGGTGACTCCATCTCAAATAAGGTACCGCTGCTCGCTTCTAAGTTCTCTCTATGACAGATCTTCTATAGCTAATCAAGGACAATAGTTCATCCCGCAGATGATGGAGCTGCATCGATCGGGCCATTTCCCTTTAGAGCGTTTGTGTACGTTCTACGACATGGACGAATTCGAGGGAGCAATTGCCGACGTGAGCGCTGGAAAGGTATTTACTTGCCCCTCTCTAGCTGATTTCCTTTCCATTTGTGCGTCAATGGGCTGAAACCGAGCGCGGTACAGATCGTTAAACCTATTCTTCGCTGGACCTAGAAAACTACCTCTCCCTTGGTCACAGATAGAGACCAAGCGTAGGGTAAATTGTATCTAGGGCTAGGAGCGTATTGACTCCGATAATATTATTTTATAGCTGTGTATAGACATAATGGGTTCAGAGAGTATAAGAATTAAGAAAATCTCGTATACCCTTGGGATATATCCTCTTCTATATCCTATCCCCAGAGTATCTATGTATGCGCACATAACATAGGTGGGTAGGTAGGTTGCTGAGAGGGTATGAATAATACTAAGGTACCTCGGATATGCGCCCAAAAAATACATATAACCACCCATTTCTCCTCAAGAACGGCTCATTCCTTTCTTCTTTTACTTATAATAGAATCTGCAGATTAAAAATTTTGGTGCTCTCGCCGAATTGTGTGCTCGGAGTTAGATATATATTATTCATGTCGAAGGTGGCAATGGTGACAGCGTTACACTAAAACACGAAGAAAAAATATCTTATGCCGCGTTTGCTCTTAATATCAGACCGGTTATTGTAAAATTAAAGATGGGGGAGCCTGTATGTGCAGTATTCAGGGTAGATAAATTAGGCTGGTATGGCCAGTGGAGGTATTAATACACTAGTCAAAAAAAGAACAACTTCAAGCACGGACGCGCCTCCTAAAATTGCTTAAATGTGGCATTCGTGCGCTTTCTCAGGTATTCCCCAGCAGAAATAGGTGGATACTTGGCCTCCTTGCCTACCAATCCTTGGGCGCATTCAATAACTTTATCCCGGTCAGCTTGGATGAAGAAAGGAATCGAGAAGCGCTCGCGGGTTAGCTCGAGGCCATTCCCCAAGTCGCGGTCGGCAGGGGGCTCAACCACACGGTGCATATTAGATTTGAGGATGTCATTGGTCCTGCGCGGAGATCGTCAGCTTATGGATGCCCGGACTAGCTCGGGAAGCTCGGGAGTACTTACCACCTCATGAGAAAATCTCCAACATTGACGATAATAGAGCCCTCGATGGGGGTAGCTTCGACTAGTGACGGCCGCAAAGGTTATCTACAAGGCTTTGGAAAGGGCATTTGAGATAACTAGGTGGGTAACCTACTGTAGGTACCAGGCCGCTCCGGGTCTTCCACCTCAAGCCCACCGACATCGTCCTGAAAGAGTAAGGTGATGGAGCCAAAGTCGGTATGTGCGCTTGTGCGTGCTGCCGTGCCAGCCGCCAGGGCTGCGCGCTCGATAGCTGGATATCGGATTAGGCGGAAAAGGTTGTCAGCGTCTTGGTGATACTGGACAAAGTAGTTCTCCTCGCATTCAAGGCCGACAGCGATGCAGCGAAGGATATCCATGCTGAGGGCATGTGCCTCCCAGAAGAAACTCTTGGTCCACTGTTCGAACCCTGGGAAGGCGCTTTCGGATGGATAGCGGTTGGGCTCACGCCGGTGGGCAACTCCCGTATCAGGGCCCATCTCAAACATGTCCTTAGAATCCGGGATTGACCGCAGGGCCTGGAGCTGACCGTCGTCGTACGCCTGGGAGAGCTTCTCCCTACCCACCGGCGAGTAACCTCTCGCGACATACGATTGCGGCGTCGGATCCGGCCGAATTACGCTGGCGCTGGTTCGAACTTCCTCTGGCAGCAAGAAGAATTGCCGACTCTGTCCCAAAATTCTGGTGAGCCCCCGTCATTGTTTGACTGCTAGGGTGCTGTGGGGCGTACATACCCATTCAAACAACATCTGGATCCTTTCCAAGGCAATTCCGTGGTTGATTAGATACACAAAACCAAAGGTTTTGAAGGCGTTCACCACTTCCCGAGCTATGTCCTCTTTGTCTTGTGAAGTATTGCCTCGAAACTTGGAGAAGTCGAAGATGGGAAGGGCGGGCGCCGTTGTGGCTGTGGAAGGCATTTTTCGTCGCTGTTTACAGACGTCAAATCTTGTCTCCCAGTTAGGGCTGGTGATACATGTCGCCATCATTATGGCCCCGAAAGGACGCACGTATATATCTCCCTTTGTGACATAATCCCCAGCAGCCGGAGATATGGACCCCCACATGCGTCGTTCACAGTTATCGCCCATTTCCGTCGCCCTCATCCGGCCAAGACAAGCTAATATTAACGACTCCAACTCGCTCTCGTCCGTCGTCCTGATCCGAACCCCTCTCCGCAATTAGGATGAACCTTGTTCGATTCTTCTTATCGAGCTTGTGCTAAAAAAAAAAAAATAGCTTACTCATATCAAAAATATATTGCTGAACTCAAAATAAAGGTAAGATAAGAAACAAATTTGACGATATTCCCACGTCCTCAGCTTCTCCAACTCTCAATTCTGTATGATTGATTAACTGCGTCGTCTACCACATTTTCCCCGGCATGGAACATTTGAAGGCCATTCTTGTGGCAAATCGGGGTGAGATTGCATGTCGGCTTATCGAGGGCGCCCGGTATACTAACACTTGCTACTCTTATTGTGCGACCAATAAACTAACCTGATTTGAAGAAAACTGGGCATCCGCACCGTTGCAATTTATACTCAGCCTGACTGTGAATCGCTACATGTCCGAATAGCTGAAGAGGCAGTTCAACTCAAGGGAGAAGCACGATTTGCGTACCTAGATGGGTAAGTTACTTTTTTTATCCTCTGCTCTATGATCAATTTGTTTCACCTGCTAATGTCTGAGCGAAATATCCTCCCCGTGTAGTGATCAAATCATCCAGATCGCCAAAGACCGCAACGTCCAGGCCATCATCCCAGGATATGGATTCTTGTCTGAGAATTCCAGCTTCGCCCGGGCTACCGCGCAAGCAGGATTAGGTTTTGTTGGACCATCCCCGGAGGCAATTGAGTCCTTCGGCCTGAAGCACACAGCACGCGAGCTCGCCATCACTGCCGGCGTACCTGTAGTTCCTGGCACGCAAGGTCTGGTGGCCACCGAGGAAGCGGCCGTTGAAGCCGCAGAAAATCTCGGGTACCCAGTCATGCTCAAGGCAACTGCAGGTGGCGGCGGTATGGGGCTTCTCATCTGCGCCCACGAGGCAGAAGTGCGAAAAAACTTCCAGAATGTCCAATCCCGAGCTTCTGTGCTCTTTAAGAACTCTGGGGTGTTTCTGGAGCGCTACTATCCACAGAGTCACCACATTGAGGTGCAAGTATTTGGCAACGGACAAGGGAATGCTATTAGTGTGGGTGAGCGCGAGTGCTCCATCCAGCGACGTCACCAAAAGGTCATAGAGGAGTGCCCCAGCCCCTTTGTAGAGCAGCGACATCCCGAACTCAGGGCCCGGCTTTCACAATGCGCCGTCCGCTTAGCGGAATCTGTAAGATATGGATCTGCAGGGACTGTGGAATACTTAGTAGATGACTATACCGGTGATTTCTTCTTCCTCGAGATGAACACGCGTCTGCAGGTGGAGCACGGCATTACCGAACTGTGTTACGACGTTGATCTTGTCGAACTGATGCTTCGGCAGGCGGACCGTGAGCTGGCTGGCTGTGGAGGTCTTACGATAAATGAGTTAGAAAAGATTCAAGCTAAATGCCACAGCCCTAGAGGCCATGCTATTGAAGCTCGAGTTTACGCTGAGAATCCGGCCAGGGACTACACTCCGAGTCCCGGGCGTCTCCAATCGGTCTCCTGGTATCAACCAGCCGGGACTCGTATCGACACATGGATTCAAGCAGGAATCGTCATCACTCCAGAGTATGACCCCCTACTCGCGAAGATCATGTATCATGGCCCAACGCGCACGGCCGCTGTGGCTGAGATGAATGAGATTCTCAGCAAAACTGTGATCTGTGGCCCCCCAGTCAACCTGGATTTTCTGCATGCCATTATACAGGATGATACATTCCAATCAGGCAACACAGTTACAAAATACTTAGACACATTCACGTTCACCCCTCCGGCCATTGATGTTATCTCTGGCGGCTCCTACACCTTGGTGCAAGATTATCCCGGTCGACCAACGATTGGCCATGGATTCGGACACGCTGGGCCGATGGATCCTGTCGCCTTCCAGTCTGCAAATATTCTTGTTGGTAACCCGGTTGGGAAAGAGGCCCTTGAGATTACACTGACAGGCCCCGAACTCCTCTTTCTCGATGACAGTATCATCGCCCTCTGCGGTCCCACTATTCCGGCATTCATTGATGGGGTAGAAATGCCCGCATGGACGCGCGTGTACGTGCGTTCCGGGCAGCGCGTTAGCATTGGGAAGATGGCAGCAAATTGCCGGGCCTATCTCGCAATCTACGGAGGCCTTCTAAACGTGGCTCAGTGGTTCGGTAGCAAGTCCACTAATCCTATGGTTAATGTAGGCGGATATCAGGGCCGTCCATTGAGGGCGGGGGACTTTCTTCGCATCCTTCCATCATCCGCCCTGCCAGCATCCTCACCGACACTTCTTTCGGTGCCGGAGCACATACGCCCACGCTATACTAGTGATTGGATCGTTCAGGTCATGCCTGGTCCGTTTGAAACTGGCTATCTTGCCCCAGCCGATATTGACATGTTCTTTTCCAGAACCTGGACTGTCAGTCACAATGCGGCCCGGGGAGGTATCCGACTCCTCGGGCCTCGCCCGGCTTTCGGTCGTCCGGATGGAGGGGAGGGCGGTGCACACCCAAGCAATGTAATTGAGTACGGATATCCCTTGGGTGGCCTGAATTGGACTGGCGATGAGCCTGTGATCTTTCCTGCGGACTGCCCCGACTTTGGAGGATTCATCTGTAGCCTGACGGTCATCAAGGCCGATATGTGGAAGGTCGGGCAGCTTCGTGCGGGGGATCGAGTGAAATTCCATCGCGTTTCTCTCGAAAGCGCTCTCTGTTGCCGACGAAGCAATGCCGTTTTCCTCGATGAGCTAGCTCGGGCCGTCGCATTAAACTCCTGGGATCACGTAGTCGCTTTTGGCAGCGATCGCCTTGCAGAGGAGGCTACAGAAATAGGACAGGATATTGTCGCTGCCTTACAACCCAGTAACACGCGGCCCAGAGTGACCTATCGAAGTGGAGCCGACGACTACCTCCTTGTTGACTATGGCGAGGGTAGTGCGGATCTTAATTATAAATGTCGCGCAACCGCATTGGCCCGGGCATTAAAGTCGGCGAGGGGCCTCGTATCATCAAACCGAGAAACAGGAGGCGCTATATTCAACATGGTGGGTTGTGGAAACTCCCTAGCTATTTGCTATGACGGGTTGAGCCTCTCTCGCAAAGCTCTATTGGAAAGCCTGATGGCGCTCGAGGATAGCCTAGGGGACATGCGCCAAACAAAATTTCCCAACCGTCATTTCAAGCTACCCCTCACCTTCCGGCATAAGAAGCTCGATGAGGCTATGGAGCGCTACATGGCCAACCAGCGACCTATTGCGTCGTACCTTCCGGATCCGCTTCAGTACGTCGCGGAAAACAATGGTATGACCATCGAAGAGCTTAAAACAATGTTCCTCAGCTTGGAGGCCGTCATCATCGGTGTTGGCTTCTTCATGGCTCTGCCAGAGATGCTGCCTACAGATCCACGTTACCGCATCCGATGCCCGAAGATGAACCCCAGCCGAACCTACACCCCAGAAGGCACAGTATCCTGGGGAGGAACGGCAATTGCTATATATCCGGTGGATTGCCCTGGCGGTTACATGCCCACTGGGATGACTATCCCCGGGGTCGATATTTCTGGATCTAAGCCTGGATTCAGCCAGGACCGCCCATGGATGTTCCGGGACATGGATACAATCAGCTTCTACGAAGTCAGTGAGGAGGAATATGATGCTATGATGGCGCAATTCAAGGCCGGGACATATAAATTTGATATGCAGCCCGGGGTGTTTGACATGGCTATCCATAACAATTTACTGCAGAATGTTGCAGAGGAAGCTCAAGCGATCCAGAAAAATCGAGCGATTGCTCAGCAAAAGATGGTTGAGAAGGAACAGGTCCTCCTTGAGCAGTGGATAGCTAAGAAGCAGGTTGGAGCACCAAGCATTCATGAAATCCAGACTCTGCTTGACGGTATGTTTTCTCATATCTAGATATCGTAGTGCAACGGTATCTTTATATCCGAAAATTGGACTGACGAGTACGCTATCTTAGATCCGACGATCGAGGCCATTGAATCCCCCATGGACGCTAACATATGGAAGGTTCTTGTGAAAGAGGGCGATATCCTGCAGCTCAGCACCGTTACATGTATCTTGGAAGCCATGAAGATGGAAATCGATGTGGCTGTAGACCCCAAGATGGTAGGTGCGACTGTAGTCAAGGTTCTAATCAAGCCTGGGGACAATGTGGCTAGTGGTAAACCGCTGGTTCTAGCGAGACACACCAGGGTATAGACTCCCTTGTTTCGATTTCAGAGCATTATACTATGTAGATTAATTGCAGGGCATTTTCATTCGTACATGCCAGGTCAATTGAGGTGACAATCTCTCTTCATGATATGGCTGATATTCCGGTGTTACGGTTTATATTAACTGGTGATCCATGCTCATAATATGGACAAATAAAATACTGGTACTCAATACAACACGCGATATTGGTGAAAAATGAATTTGTAACTGCTGATCTTTAACATTCTATAAGGGCCCAGCCCATTCAACTTCACTCTCTCTATACCCATATAACCCAAGTAGACATTAATCTTTCTATTTATCCCATCTGCGAGATAATTGACACATAGGTCTTCTTCATGGGACCTAATGCAATATATACATACGGATATATAATTTAGATAAACTATAGAAATTCTTACTTTTACATTAAAGTATAGAGAGAATTAATTTCACTTCTAAATATCTTATCTATATTAACACTTGCTGTGCTTGAATAAGAATATGAAAGGAAATTAACAATTAATTATATGTAAATTTAAATAGTTAGTCCTCATACTCTGTGTTGAATACAAGCGTCCTCACACCCACTTGATTAAAAAAAACAATGTTAGGTATTTTACTTACATTATTCTTAATATATTTAAAGGCTTTTTACGATGTGACACAGAACGCCCCCCCACCCCACAAGAACGGGAGCAAATAATATTAGCAATGACTATGTGAATCAAGATAAGAAGCAAAAATAAAAACCAGGAGAGGAAGTGAGGATTTACTCCTGACGTATGGGTTTACTGTACCCCACCTCCTAGGTAATGTGCAGTGCATATGAGAGAGCCTCGTACTGTGGCTGTAAGATTTAAAGGATATAAAGTACGAGAAAGCAATACAGCGGTTGCGATTCTATTGTGGAGAGATGTGCATGAACCTATTGTTGAGGCCCCACATGACAGGGCCACTTTTGGAAATCTTCTCTAGCGTTTCAACGTAGACTGGATATGAAACACTGTTCGTAGCTGCTACACCTGGTGCAACTACGTATTCGGAGAAATCATGGATGCATGTTAATGATTAGAGCCATATTCATAGCATGCAAATAGCTATTCAAGCTCTAGCAAGAAAAATTGGATATATAAGCACAAGTGCAGGTTTCTTCTATTACAGTACATCATAACTCCGAGACCCTCTATTGTACATAGATTTTATCGCCACGCTCAAAGTTCCAATTAGCCTGTCCTTCTCAATGAAAATGTCATCATTCTGCCAGTCGCTCTTCGCATCTGCATCTTGTGACCTGGGCTCAGACGCATGTACGCAAAAATAGGAATGGTCTAGCAGTGCTGCAACATTGCGGAACCCTTTATGATCGAGATTCGAGGGTAGGATCTCAACAATTGCTGAGTGAGGTGGAAGAAAGATACTGTGTGTGAGACCAGCACCATGCACGCCTACCAAGACATCTGTTTCTTGCACAATGGCCAGCTGCTGAGCGAGTGGTATGGCGGCAAAGTCGAAAGACTGGACTTTGACCTGAGGTAGCTCGGCCTGAAGGTGGGCTAAGTATGCTTCGCCGTTGATGAGGCGACGTGTGCTGGCTCTGTTTATAAATGTGACAATAATTTCAGGCTGCTGATCACGAGGCAAATTTGAATCGATTTGGAAGTGGCTTAGGACTCGATGAGAGAAGGTCCGAAGCAGTGGGGAGTCGTCACAGGGGAGGATTTCCCAGTCGCCTTGCCAGAGTGGATTTCCGCCTCCACTTAAGGGGATGATGAGATTCTTGAAGGATGTATTGAGTTGTGGGAGAGAGGTGTTGCTCATACGGAGAATGGGCATTCGGGTAAAGAGTCTCCAAAGATCAAAGTACGGGCCTTCCTCCATGTTGTCTAGGACAAGGACTTGCGTATTTTGAATGTTCTCAGCTGTAAAAAATGGGAAGGGCTTGTTGGAATGGCTAGTCATCCGGAGAACATCTAGTGTTAGGGTCATCGAGAAGATTTCCATTAGTGAGTGCCAAATATTAAAAGCACCTTCACGCTTGAGAAGAATGGTATAGTCTGATGTGGGTTCAGGGGCAGGCATTGCAATAGATGAGATGTTTTCGTCGAGCTGGACGGCCTGTTCAAGAACGACGCCGGGTCCGGTATTGTACCAGTAGCTGTGGAATGCATAGTATTTAGGTACACCTTTCACATCGCGCAGCTCGCACCCCAATGTGAAGACTTTCTCATCTTGGTTGAAGAGTGCCCCACGAGCCAAGCAGAATGAGTCTACTCGTGACAGTCTGGCTATGGAAGCAGGTGAGACCGCCGGGGGACTCTGCGGTGCAATATTCAGTCGCTGAATCACGAAGTTTCTTGAGATACGATGCCCCAAATCTGTCGGCACAGAATGCTGTAGGCTTTTTGACCTCCGTATATTCCGGCGGGAGATCGAAGGCGATCTCAGCGGCACCCCCGCTTGCTAGATCTAGTTCCTCTTGAGTAGGTAATGGTTTATCTGCAACCTCGACTTGGTGGAGGGCCAGAGGCTGATGAGGGAGGGGCAATTGATAGGCAGTAAATATGAATAAGGCCAACAAAACCGCCGGAGCGAGGGTAATAATCCTAAGGAAAAGCTGCCGCGGGCCCCGCTCGCTTCCGTATGGCATGTTGTCTATGATTCCAGGTTATTGTGGTGTTGGTATTCTGGCGGAAGCATAATATCAGAAGTTTGGTGTTGCCAGCAAGGTGAGTGTGCTCAACCTACACCTTCGTCAGGGTGGCCCCAATAGCGCCCATCAGAAATTGGGACTTGGAAGAAGAATCCGCCAAAGTATTATAAATAGTAATACTCGGTAAACAGAGTGCAGAGTGGACCCGCGAGACCAATGAAAACAGAATGAGCACGAGCTTGGCGGCGGCCGAGAGGTAAGGTACGTGGACTGAATCTATCAAAAGGAAATAATGATAATTACCAAGTTTCAAAACACGACAGCAAAAATAAGTAGCTTTTACACACGCCTCCTTCTTGTCGTTCAACTAGCTACCCTTTAGGTGTGTGACTGGGCACCTTGGGAATGCTAGTCCCTGTACTTGGGGAAATGCTTAATGATCATCTTGATCGGTGCGTCATTGAGTGCTCCGTTCGAGTTTGATTGGATCCTTAACAGGAGATTTCAACGCTTGACGAGATGAGCAACTAGCCCACCTGTTCAGGTGTATAACAATATATTTAACAAGATCTGCTCTTGAGTAGCGAGGAGCTTCCGCTGATAAATGCACCCAGTTACATTGGGCCCAAAGGAAGAACAGATATCGGCTGCGGGAAAAAAAAATTAAGCCAGATATCGGAAGCATCATGTCTCAGTATTTAATTGGTATAAGATATAAGACTGCATTATAATGCTCAACGCCTAGACCGTGTCATAATTCCGTTCGCCCTTATTATACATGGATTTGATTGCTGCATCCATCAGCGACATGAACCTCTCCTTGTCAATGTGCACGTCTTCCTCCTGCCAATCCTGGCCCTCGTCACCATGAGTACCTTTGTCGCCATGAGCGCTAAAGTAAGAAAGATCCATCAAAGAGGCCACATTACGAAAACCTTTGTGGTTCAGCTCGGGTGGTAGGATTTCAACCAAGGTTGATCTCGGAGGTAGAAAAAAACTATGGGTTAAACCCGCACCATGCACTCCCACTAAGATATCAGTTTCCTGGACGATCTCCAGCTGTTGTTTTAGAGTAATGGAAGCGAAATCGTACGATCGGACGGTTACGTGAGTGTATTTAGACCTAAGCTCTGCAAGATATGGTTTAATATCAACCAATCGTCGAGTACTTGTGCGGTCGATAAACGTTAAGGTGATTTTGGAACCCTGGCGCGCTTGAAGGGTGGGGATGCTGTAGAAGTCAAGCACACGGCGCGCAAAAGTACGAAGCAAAATAGACTCTTCGCAGGAGTGTATTGTCCAATCTCCCTGCCAGAAAGGGTTGCTGCCACCGGGAAGGGGTACCACGATATTCTGTTGAATGGTATTTTCCGGCAGGTCCTTCAGTCTGACAGGAGGTTTATTGCCCAGCAAAGACCACAAGTCATAGAAAGGCCCGTCCTCAATATCATCTAGCAGAACTATCTGTATGTTTGCCAAATCGGCTTCAGCAAAGATGGGGTGGTTCACTTGGTTGCTGTCGAGACGTGGAGCGATCCGCAATACATCCATTGACATCGACATGGAGAAAATCTCCATCAAAGAATGCCAGAGATTATGAGCCATTTCTCGCTTGACTAAGATGGAAACTGTACCGGGCACCGATGGCGCATCCTCCAGCACATTATTTTCCATGCCTATCCATCCCTTAAAGATCACTTTTGGGCCCGTCTCGTACCAGTAGTTATGAAACTGGCTGAATCTCGGAATGGAAAAGGGCAACTTGGGAGGACTAGGCTCCTCCAACAGGTCGCATTGCAAAATGAATTTGCCAGCAACCCTATCGAAGGTGGCATGTTGGCCGTAACAGAAACTGTCGACGCGGTCGGATGTCGTCTTGCTGTGGAAGCATGTTAAGTCGGATCGCGACGCTGTTGTACAGTATTGTGTGGCGGAATCCCTCAGGGTTTCGAGGTAAGGGAGGCCGAATCGCTCGGTACAAAATGAGGACTCGTTCACTTTGTGTAAATATTCGGCTGGAAAGCCCAAAGAATTGTGTTTTTGCGGGGGCGCCTTCACCTGCTCATCTGCAGGCGCCGACCATAGGTCATCGCCAGCCTTGACCAAGGGGCGATACAGCTGTGTTAAAAGGATAAGAATCAGGAATACGAAGCCGGCACCAGCCAGTAATGCCCGGCGGGGAGACGTGAGTCTATATGCACCCATAGTGGGCGAATATTGATCGATTCATGACCGAGAAAGAGAGATTTGGATCGCGGGTTGCCTCGAGCAGAGAAACCCGCTGGCTGCCTGCGCCCCTTTGGCTGGTGTGCCAAGCAGACGAATGATTTGTCTGAGACGGTCGTTCTCGCCACCTACTAGTGTGGTTTAGTGCATCGACTGCGTGGGCACGAAAGGCTCAAGGCTTCGGAGCTCGGACTGAGGGGTCCCGTGAGTGGATGGGTGATGTTTCCTAAATCGGTAGGCGGCAGCGGGGACCCACCGTCCTAACAAACCACCAGCGTGCACGGGTCCGAGTCCTCTGTCGATTGGCCCACAGGTCCCCAGGCCCCCACCCAACTCTTCCTATCTGTGCTAGCATCATGATCCTTCGGGCGTTGGGGGGATGGCCTTGCTCTCATCCATTGTTCTGTATGGAGTACTAGAGTAGGAAGGTCCCTGACAAGTAAGACTACCTTAGGCACCTACCAGGGACTATCCGTAAGTTTATTATTCCATTTTGCCTGTATCCCGGCCGGCGGCTATGGCATCATTCCTGATTGGTGCTACCATCCTATAATGGAAATAGCGCACCCTCACCAGGTTTGAAACTAATGCATCGCCTATGAGAATAGTAATAATAATCATAATAATAGTAATAGGGGTATCCCTACTGTACTTGACATATGAACAAAATTAAAACGTATGGCTTAACTAATAAATCAAGCCTGTGTCACACAGCACGCCCGCCGCCTCAGACTTCTCTTCCACAAAACTACCTTACACCTTTTCCATCACCCAAGGCGCGGAGCCTGCCTGCCTGCCTGCCGCCCCGCAAGCGTTGAGGCCCCGGGACAATGGATCTCATCACTGAGTCTATGAGCAAGATATTCACCCCTCCTGCTGATTGCTCAACAAGCTGGACCTACGAGGGAGAATACTACAACAGCGCCAAGGGCGGACTCCTACTCCAGAATGCCTTCGAAACCAATGCACATTGTTTCCCCGAAGGGTTTATCAACTCGGGTCGAGTAGAAGGAAGTCTCATTTACAGCCCAGGGTACTGCGCATCTGGCTATACATCCGCGGTGCTATTTGAGGGGCCAACAACGACCGCGGTCTGCTGTCCTTCGTGAGTAACTGTCCCACTTCCAGTTGGTCTTCATTGCAGTCTACTGAGACCTCTGTTTATCTAGGGATTTCTCCTATTATACTACACTCACCACGCCAAATGGTTTCGATCAGACGTATATCTTTGCTGGGTGTCTCAGCACCTATCCTGCGGCCAGTCCGGCAACAGTTGTGCCAGCTCGCGCAGGCAACTTTGAGTCAACAACATCGACTGTTTCAGGCCCTATAACTATGTGGGCGCAGCCGATTAGCATAGCATACGAGAAAGCCGACCTTACCCTATTTGTCACCACCACCTCTACTACTACTACTACTACGACATCAACTACGCGAGGACTCTCATCCACTAGTAGCGCGACCACAGCCACTGAGCCCAGCGTTACCAGTTCTTCAGAAATCACAGCCACTAATTCGAGTACAGCCACCGCCACGGGAAGCTCCTCAACAGGCCTTTCAACGGGGGCAAAAGCAGGCATCGGTGCTGGTGCCGCTGTGGCTGGTGTCATAATCATCGCTCTCCTCCTCCTATTATTTCGCAGGTCACGTCAAAGGAATGCCGATAAAGGCGCAGCGGCTGGGTTGAATGGCTACTACTATGGCTCTGGCGCTCAATATCCGTCTAAGGCCAGCGAAGTAGCTGCCTGGTCTTCCCCAGAGGGGCATATTCCTGAAATGGAGGGCACGAAGCCCACGCCAACCCCTTACAGAAACGTGCCGCTTGAGCTTCCGGGGTAAATATTTAAACCTAGACTTCCAACTTCAGGCTTTACTTTACTCTTCCATATCTTTATGATGACATTTGTTTAGCGTATATATACCGTTGTATTTTAAAATACAAACTTGATATAGTGTATCCTGGATGTTGAGCATCGCATGTACATAGCATCTCGTAGTTTTGAAAACTCGCTCGCGCATTTATTGTTTCCATGGGCTATTTTAACTGTTAATGCAAGTCCTTCTCTGTTCTTGTAGTTTAGTTGACTGCAATGTATCTAGTATTGTGAGCTATCGGTTTCTATAATATTTTTTGATAGCGGTGATTATATTTCTCAACCTTCTACCCTACCTAGGTACAATTATTTTCAAGCAGAAGATACCCAGCATCCCCCAAAAGCCCTGCGCCCTCAAAGTATTTATTGGTAGGATAGTGGATAATATGGATTATTAACTACCTGGGGAGAAAAGTAAATTTGAACAGGACTTTTTCTAGGCACTTTTTCCTTACCTCGTAACTCTCCTCCTGTTATTATTTCCATTTTTCAACCAACAGTTTTGATGTCTTAGATTCTCCAAATTACTTTATTGACACCTATCGAGAATTCACTCACAGCCACGCCTGATTATTGACAGAGCGAGAACTAAGGAACGAAAAGAATATGTAACTTAATTGGAGACTCTGGGAAGGAGGCTTCCTGGAGCTGGCTAAGCTCAACAAGCATCATGGACGGAGGCTTGCAACGTTTTTCTTATATTGATTATGTCGGATGCCAGCGGAGCTCGTGAGCCAAACCAAGCATGTCCAACAGACGCCCAACAAATGTACTTACAACTTTAGTAATCCAAATAATCAACACAATACCAATATGGTTACACATTCTCCAGGAATAATAATGACCAAGTATATGGCAACATTTTTTTTTTCTATTTGAGAATCACATCGTGTATCTGGAAACCTGCATTTGTACAAGACACAATAATTTAGTATTTTGCATGCCCGCACTATAGACAGACTGTTATTAAATAAAATAACAACATCCCAGGTTCATCTTACATTTAATTCCCGGCCGCAGATCTGTTTAATAACACCTTTCAATGCCTCATTGACAAAGTTGTGCCCAATGATATCATGCACGGTCGTTTCCGTAACTTGGGAGTTATCAAGTTGGCTGCCTCAAAAAATCCAACTATAGTTTTATCGGACTTAGTAAAAAGAACGGAATCGCTATCTGTCGCTCAGACCTATTTTTTTTTTTTTTTTTGGAATCACGTAGATTCATCACGATTACTGCCCTTTGTAGTATTGTGATGAACTCGTGAGACGTCACTTTCTCGGTCAAAGAAGATTAGGTCTGCGGACTCAGCCTCGGACGATGTCATAGCGTCTCCCTAGATCGAATACACCCAGACCATCAATAGGGATACCTATAGCAAATTTCATCAACATAAGGCAGTCACACCAGTTCAAGGCGCCGACGTCATGACAGACTCCTCAATTCTGTGAATCAGAGCCTACTACACCGCACTGAATTGGACAGGCTTCCTTCCCATGGCGGCTGATCCCGAAAGACGCTAGACAGGCATAGTCTAATGGTGAAAGAAATTAAACGAACAGCACGATCCATTTAAGGCCGAACATGACTGAGAAGAATAGAAAAGACAGAGAAAGGAGCGTCTGTCTGCAGCAGGCTGTAGGCGATTTGAGGCGTACAGGGCTAGTCCCAGGGATTTGCCATAACATTTTATAGCAATTCTTTAATCCATTTCTCGTTTTTGCTTCACCACCTTAAATGTATTTTATTGTTCACTATTATCTAACTCACGATGCTCCATGGTTACAACAAAACGCGACAACATCTGATGGCGAGGTTCCTGTTTAGAAAATATATTGAATAAATACATTCTACCGGACTATATTACGTTGGTGGGATACCGCTCTGACCTCACATCGTGTGAAGCCAAGAGTGCCGAGAGTGCCGGGTCTAAGTTCGTCAGGACGAACCAATATCTCTTTGCCAACAAACCCGTTCTCAGTCAGGAAATGTTACTGAGACCGCCGTCAACTGTTGTTTCGCCAGGTACCATGGTCAATATCCTCGGGCTTCATGGTGTCATGGCATCCGCACAGGGTCCAGTTACTCTAGCCATGTGAATTCATTTCTGCTCCAGACGTTATTGGGGGGGTTTCACCAATCCGCAGAAGCTAAGTTATACTAAGCACCTAGCTTGCGCGGCGTTTCCAGAGGTTAGGGTAATAATAGACCCCTTTTAGCATAGATGTTCCTGGTTTCGATGTTCCAGGGGCTTTTATGACTAGTCTGGGGCACGGAACTCCGTATTTGGATAACCGCGCCTTTAGTAGAGGTTGATAAATAAATACTTATGCCACTAGGTCCCAAAGTACTTGCTTGCTTATTTCCAACCATTCTATTTTTCATTACTATGACTTTTCCTACTTGTTTTTTTTTTTTTAGCCTGGGAGCTGCATCCCTTCTTAGCCAGGCTGTTGCTCAGTTTATGACATATAAACCCCAAATAGTAGAGTTGGACCTAGTCTTCCCCTGCAATAAGATGTACAGCCTGCTTGATGACTTTCCGCTACTCTGGGGATTGCAAAATTCCCAGTCAGCTTGGAAGATAGGCATGATGTTCAGTTGGGAACTGCAGCAGCTTGACCTGCCATATGAGAAACCCTTAAAAGAGGGCTTCTTCCCCAATTATAATTACAAGGGGCCAGGCATTATATATATATAATCTGGCATTGCACTGAACAACCCCTACTTTCTTTACTACTTCCCCCGTGACCTTCACAACTTCACAGAGGGCCATTGGAAACTATCATGGAAGTTTAGCTTCTATATTAATTGCACCCATTGCAGTGAGGAGGCTAATGACCACTTTAAATAGTAGGAGCCTAAGGAACTTATCTTCTGTATTGCCTAGTCTAGGAAGATGGTTGACCTTCTGTCCCTGGGCAATAGCACTTGCTCAGGCCAGTTCATTACCTTTCATATTGTTGACTGGGTTAGAGCCCTCTGGATGTCTAGCAATAATTGTCCTATTTTGTCTTCTATAGCTTTAAAGGCTAAACCCTGCGCCTTGAGCTTTAATAAGACCCTAATTAATGAAATGAATGCTGGTGCAGAAACTAGGTGCTTGTCAGCCACGGTGACAGTCAACCAAAACTGGTGTAAGAGAAGCGGTGCGATGAACTCAAGGTCACTGGGAGCGAAGACATTGCTACTCGCGTTCGGTCTTCCTCTAATGTCTTTGCAGTGGATATAATTGAATATAAGGCGGAGATCACATTAAGTCTAATAATCAGTGGACTGAATTATTTGTTTAATTTCAGTTATAACTTTAAACATTAAGGTTAATAAACCTTTACGATGGTGTTAATTCTACCGTTGAGAAAGAGACGTGTTCAGATGGCCAGATTAGATTATTATTATATATAATCGAAATTGGATCGCAATTCAATTTACTATTGAGGCTAATAAGTAATCTGGGAGGAAAATACCTATATATCCTGCCCACCAACAACAAAGTAAACATATTCGAGCGAACTTAGCGACCTCCACATCAAACGCGAAAGAACCGTGAGAGTCGATAATACCTAAGGCCATCTTTCATATAAACTAACTGGGAACAGAAATCCAAATAATTTGGCTTGTGTCACACCATACTGCCCCATATTTATTTCCTGCACAACTACATATTCATACCATACAAGGTGAATAAGCGGGTGTAGGCCGTGGATGATCTTCAAGACCTAGCGCTCAGCACCAACAACTATTTTTCGATTTCGAGCTGTAATATTCCGAACGATTGTCCTACAGTGTGCCGACAGCTGTGGTGCATTCTCCTTGTACCAGGCAGTTGATATACTTGTCAATCTTGCAGGGAAGCGCATAGAAGAAGACTATCAATAGCAACGCCATCCAGAGACTGTATTCTGTTACCTTCCAGTAAAAGAGCCTAGGTTGGCTGGTTGGAGTAATGTTCCAGTCGCTCCTCCTCAAAAATTGGCAGCTGTAATAGTTATAGACTTGCGAGAACCTGCCATAGTATTAGATTGTCACACTTCAGCATCAATGGAAACGCTTGACATACGGATATACCATCCCATTCCACCCCTTTTCATCGACGTACCAATTGTTACACCCGCTCACCCAAACGCTCTTCTTCGTCGCTTCTTGTATCATTTGCGTCCATTTCTGGCGGGCGTCTTCTTTGACTTCCACAGTGCTGACATGTCCCTCGAGGACAGGACGTACAAGGTTGAGAATATACATGAGATTGTTCTCAATTCCAATAACGACACTAGTATGTCCACTAGATGAGTTCGGACCGTAGAGCATAAATAGGTTTGGAAACCCGTCCATCGCGATCCCCAAATACGCCTGAGGGCCTCCATGAACCCGCCACATAGCCTGCAGGTCCATTCCTGTCCTTCCTATTATATGCAGGGTCTGCAGTAACGTGCCCCGCTCATAACCCGTAGCGAGGATTAAAACGTCTGTCGGAACTCTTACCTCCTCCTCCCTGTTGGCCAGAATAACAGCACGCTGCTCAAACCGCTTAATGGAAAAGCCATATAGGCGCAATTGCTTCTGGTGCAGACAGCGCAGCCAACCCACATCATCGCTGATGACCCGCTTGCAACCAACCGGATACGAGGGCAAAAGCATTTCTCCGTACTTTGCCGGTGCCTCTCGAGCCAAATGCGCCGCTAGCCGTCTCTCGAGCTTACGTTGTGGCAGCTCAGAGCAATGTGGTCTATAGAAGAGCAAATATGTCATCTCAGTCACCACGCACATCCCAAACCTTACCACCCATGCTAGCCCTGGTACGATTTCTATCCCCCCTTTAATATATCTCTTCCACCATCGTCTGCCACGATCCGACAGGAACCCAGGAGAAATCCAATGTGGCGACCGGATAATCTGCGTTATACTCTTGGCCCCAATGCTGGCTTTAAGAAGCTCCGGCACAAGTTGTGCCGCGCTACACCCGCCCCCAATGACAGTGATATCCCTATCCCTGAGCTGAACTGCATCATTCCAACGCGCTGTGTGTATTATGTCCCCCTGGAAGTGATCTCCCCCAGGGACATCACGCAGGATAGAAAGGTCTGGTTCCCGGAATTTTCCCACGGCACTAATAACAATTTTCGCACGCACACATGCTTTCGTATCAATTTCAACCCCACATTTCCTGGTCAATACAGAAACGGTCACTAGCCACTCCTTTTGCTCTCCACTCCATTGTATCTTAGTAACAGTGCTGTTGAACCTAATACGGTCAAGTAGAGAATACTTGTCACATAGCCATGAGAGGTACCGCCGGATTTCGTTCCCAGACGGCTTGAAACTGCACCAGCCAGGGTAGCGCGCGAACGAAAATGAATAGAGGGAGGCCGGCCTACTTGATAATCGTGGTTATAAGCTACTTTCTTCATCTTTGTTTCGTTGGCTGTGTTATCATACACGTCGCAGGCGACTCCTGGGTATCGGTGATTCCACCATGTTCCCTTAGATGGTGGTTAGTAAAACAATATTGACTAGAGAAAAGGTGCGTACTCCAACACCGTCCTGGCTTTCGAAGATGATGAAATCGGTCAGACCGAAATGGCGCTTAATTTGGCAGCCGGCTGCAATCCCGGATATACCGGCGCCGACGATGAGGATGGGATAGCAAGAGGGGGGTTGAGACGTCATTTCATGTTAAAATAACACGGTGACGTGATGAATAGTGGAAGGAGAAAGCGGATGATAATCCTGAACAACTGGAGGATATTTTATGCGGCTCGTGGAATGCAAGGGATAGTATTTGTGAGAATGCGCTCTATCTAGGGATAGCAATGTTTCAATCTTCCTAGCCCCCTTTTACCAAGTTGGTACATAACATTAAAATCCCCAACAGAACTAGCAGATGTATTGATCTCCCCTTTGTTAGCCCTCAAGTACGAGAATGTCAAAATCAGAATGCCCCCGCAGATCAGACATCCTCATTATTGGAGCTGGGATCGCGGGCATAAATGCGGCATACCGTATCCACACCCGCTTCCCACAGTACCGCTACAACATCATCGAGGCCAGCGAAGCAATTGGCGGCACCTGGCACACATTCCGCTATCCCGGATTACGCGCCGACTCGGACGTTTACACCTACTCGTACCCATGGTTCCCCTGGACGCATCCCTCCATCAGACTGGACCGTGCCACCATGTTGGAATACCTACATGCAGCATGCCATTCTTTCGGCATGCAGCAGCATCTCTATCTCCGCTATCAACTTCTATCCGCGGATTGGTCATCGAAGCGTCGTGAGTGGAAGTTGCATGTCAAACACAACGGCAAGAGTATCTATCTTTTCGCCCGATTCATTATCTATGCCACCGGGATA
This sequence comes from Aspergillus sparsus, assembly GCA_027569235.1. Classification (NCBI taxonomy): domain Eukaryota; kingdom Fungi; phylum Ascomycota; class Eurotiomycetes; order Eurotiales; family Aspergillaceae; genus Aspergillus; species Aspergillus sparsus. The sequence goes on from JAPDES010000088.1 coordinate 85,204, forward strand.
TATAGCCACTCCGAGACACGGGAAGTTCACATCCCTGGCCTGCATACCTTCGCCGGCCACATAATTCATCCTCAATTTTGGCCCGATAATTTAGACTACATTAATAAACGGGTGATTATCATTGGGAGTGGAGCAACAGCGATGACTCTTCTCCCGACGTTAGCAAACGCTGCAAGATCCGTGACGATGATCCAGCGAAGTCCAGGATACCTCATTCCGCTTCCCGCGCAAAAGACACCGTCCAGAGGTACGAACTGGCCATGGCTGTCCAGGCGCATCTTCCGGATAAAACGCCTCCTCTGGCTCTCAATTCTCAAAGACTTCTTCCTCCTCTGCTGCTGGTTTCCGCGTCTAATGCGCTGGGTTTTAATTACGATTGTGCGATGTCATATACCAGCACATGTTCCTGTAGCCCCACATTTTACTCCAGGTTATGCACCCTGGACACAGAGACCAAATGTTTGCTTTGGAGGGGAGGTATTTACTGCCCTAAAAGCAAGAAGGGCACGTATTGAGACGGGTTTTATTGAGCGCGTCGATGCGCGAGGTGTTCACTTGAGAGATGGGGTGTATGTGGCCGGGGATATCATAATTACGGCAACAGGGCTAAAGTTGGCCTTTGCAGGAGATGTGCGTATATCTGTTAATGGAGCGGTAGTTAGGCTTGGGGAGAAGCTCGCGTGGAATATGACCATGGTGCAGGATATGCCAAATACGGGCTTTGTAATGGGATACGCACATACTTCTTGGACATTGGGGGCGGATGTAAGAGCTTTGTTGATCTGTAGGGTAATTGAAGAGATGGGGCTTAAGGGTGTGGTTCCCAAATTTACGAAGCGAAATGATAGGATCGATGACAGGGTTGAGGGGCCGATTAAGCTGCAGTCAGGGTATATCAGAAGCCAGGAGGAATGCTTGCCCCGAGTAACAAACTGGGGGCCGTGGAGGGCTAGGACAACATATATATTGGATTATCTTTTTGCAAGGTATGGGAACATCGAAAGGGGGCTTCAGCGTCTAAGTTAATGTAAACTGGGCTTCTTGTACATCCTCAGCTGGCGCCTCGTGCTGTAGATATCTCCCCTTTAACGTAGCAATAGTCACCCTACTTAACCCTCCCACCGTCCCAGCCTTAGAGATCTCCGTTAACGTAATCTCAATCCCCAATTTTCTCCGAAACCAGTTACGGATTTCAATTGCCATCAGCGAGTCAATAGGAATATCTGCGACCTCGTCTTCACGCACCCCCTCATGCGACATATGAGCCGTGATCAGCCCACACAACTCCTTCATAATTCTTGCCTCCGTTGCTGGGTCATCGAGTAATCCGGGATTATCTTCAATGTCTGCAAAGAACGCCTGGAGATCCTCATCCTCTGTCTCAACCATGCCCGCTATGTCCCCCTCCAGGTTCTCATAAAGAGAGAACCGGATATCGGATGTCCCCCAAAGCGGAGTTACACCAGGTGCAGAAAGCGGCTTCGTGGAATTTACGCCGATGGCCATGACACTGGAGGTTGGGAGACAGTCATACTCGCACTTGTCGTGTCCCTGATTCTGTGGTTTGGACCGCAGAATCGCTGCGTGTAAGGCAGCCACAACTGTACCCTCCCGAATCAGGCGGGCACCTGTAAACTTGGCTCGATTCAAGACAGCAAGATCCCGATGCACGCAGCCAACATCTTCCACAATACCGAGATTCAGGACGGATGCGACCAGGCCGTTCTGCCGACGGTATTGGACAAATGAATCGAGGAAGGAGTTTGCCGCTGCGTAGTTAGATTGTCCAACCGTGCCCACGAGGCTGGCCATTGAGCTAAAGAGAACAAAGAAGTCAAGATCGGATTCGTGTTTTTCAAGCGCAGAGTGAAGGTTCCAGGTGCCTGTGACTTTTGGCCTGTATGTCTCCTGCCACTGGGCGTAGGTCATTTTTGCGAAGCTTTCGTCCTGTTTTTCGTGGATGTTAGATATATATTTTGCTCGCATTGAAGATATTTCCTTTCTTAGACATTTGGGAGAGAAAAAGGAAAAAAGGAGAAAAGAGGCTTACCCTGAGTACCATGGATAAATGCAAGACACCTCCTAGTAAACGCCCGTCCGCCTTCGATATTGCTTGCGCGACATCGTCTGGATTGGCGACATCCCCGGCTACCATGGCTGTCAAGCAGCCCTGCCGCTGCAGCTCGTGCACGAACAAATCATGATCTGGAGACTGACCGGCGGACCTGGAGAGGAAGATTAGGTGTTTTGCTCCGTTTTCCACCAGCCAGTTGGACACTGCTCGCCCAATCCCCCCTAGTCCGCCAATGAGGAGATACGACTTGTTCGGTGAAATCATGACTGGCCTCCTACTAGGACTTGTTGGAATGTGGTTCAGACCCGCTGGCGGCGACATCTCCACAATGATTTTCCCCATATGCTTCCCACTCTGCATGTACTTGAACGCTTCTGCTACATCTCCCGCATTGAAGATGGTAATAGGACGAATGGGACGGATTTTACCTTCTTTATACCAATTCAAGAAAGTCGCCATGAGATCCTTTGATATGTTCTTCCTCTCCTGCATTAATCCCATCATATCCACCCCAATAAAAGATCGGTTTCCGTGGAAAGGATTCATTCTCAATGAACCATGGGCCAGGAAATCTCGTTTCCCCAGCTCAATCATCTTGCCGTATGGTGCAACACACGACCAGGAAGCATGAAGGAGACTGCCAGCCAAGGAGTTTAGAACCAAATCGACGCCGACACCGTTTGTACGTGTCATTAAATCAGCGAGGAAGCAGTCATCTCTTGAGTTGAAAATGTTCGAGATGGGGATTTGGAATTCAGCATGAAGATAGTCTCGTTTCTCTTTACTACCAGCTGTGGCATATATCTAGTGGCATGTATCAGTATGGGGAGAGTTTTCATCAACTTTAGAACTGAGGATTCGCAGGGAGCTTACCGTGGCACCAATTGCCTGACATATCTGAATAGCAGCAATACCGACCCCCCCTGTGCCGCAATGTATGAGCACTGTCTGCCCTGTCTGCAATTGTCCCACCGTGATCAAGGAGTAAACCGCGGTAGCATACACCGCTGGTAACGTGGCAGCGTCAGATAAAGAGAGCTCCGGTGGAACTCTTATGCACTGGTGCTCATGCACACAGGCCCGTGTCCGAAACAACCCCTCACTACACACAGCGACTTTGTCCCCAACTTGAAGTCCTGTGATATTCGATCCCACACGGCGTACTGTGCCGCTTGCCTCCAGGCCACACTGGTCCATCTCGCCCATAACTCCGAGGGCAACCATCAAATCCTTCTTTGTATTAGATATTTTTTAAACTCAATGGGACATGGTGGAGGGAGGTGTTTACCCTAAAATTCAATCCGACATAGTGAATATCCACCTCAAGTTGACCATCACCCAGGGGAGGCTCGCAGGCAGGCACTGCCCTCCAGGTTAAAGTGTCGAGGAGACCGTATCGTACTACGGAAAGACACCTGGTCGCTGTAGGGTCAGGGACATGCTCGACCTGCTTCTTCAATTCTCGCCAGTGAAAGCGACCGACGAAGATCTTTTGCTTCCGAACTACATACTCTGCGTCCCTCAATGTCGTTTTATGAGTGAAGACCTGCATTGTCCTTTGGTAGATATCCACAATGGCCTGGTACACCGTAGCATCAAACGTTTCGAGCTCAATGGTGACAATGTTGCCAACAATCTCACGACGTAGAGTTCTAGCTAGACCAAGCACAAAACTGAAACGCGGATCAACGCACCTTGTCTGTACACTCGGGATAATCCAGATAATAGGAAGCTGTGAGCTAAGCGAAAAAAGGTACTTGATCTTGCCGAACCTCTCCTCGGTCATATTGTCAAAGGAGGCCTCCGTTATATCCAGCAGAGAAATTATGCACTGCGAACTGAGATTGTCTAATGAATCTATCTCATTCAATGTGGCTCTTGTGGTTGTACAACTATGTTGGACGAAATCACGTTCCAAGTCCTCCTGCCATGGGGAGATCGTGGCATCGCCAACGAGAAATGTTACGCCACGCTTCGAGGGCGTCTCTACTGGATTCCGGCTAATTATATTGGCGTTAACCTGAAACGGTTTCTTGTTATCAAGAGTCACGGATTCGGCGCCTGTGAACCCGGCATTTAAGAGTTCGTCGTTCCATCGTTTCGGTGAGACGTAAGGACGCTCTCCACGCCCATCATAGTCTTCATTCCACCAGTCGGGCAGGATTCCCTATTCCGCGTTAGAGAATTCTGTGACAGATCTTTTGGAATGAGGTAAACCTACCACTATAAAGTCAACTGTCAAAATGGCTGTGGAAGATATTAGCATGTGGCAAGACTAGATCGGAGTAAAAGGGAGGAGTGGAAATACAGGGGCAAAGTTCTTGCAGCAAAAGGTAGCCCCCAGGGACAAGGAGCTGCCGAATATTAGACAATGATCGGGAGAGAGAGGACGTAGCATGGACCGCCTAGAGCAATAATTAGTTCCGCTGATTGAATTGGAAATGGTAGGTAATCTCACATTCGACACGACAACAAGGTCATAGGACCCTGGAGCAAACCCCTGATCGAGTGGGCTCCTGCTGATATCCAGCGTCTTGTACTCCATGAATTTGCACCTCTTAAATCTTTCTGCTGCCCTCGAGAAAAAGACAGGTGATATATCCGTATAGGTGTATAAGGAGCACATTGGCACTCCATCCTCCGAATGGAGAAGGTCCACAACCTGGGCACAAGTTGCACCAGTGCCGGCTCCAACCTCAAGCACTCTAACTCGAGGATTCCAGTGCCGGACCAAGGACAGGAAGCGCCGCCAATCCGAAAGAGAAGAAGAGAAATTGTAAAAGTCCGTCAGGTGGTCCATAGTGAGAATTTCCAGAGGGGTTGACTGACCCTGGATGAGGGGAACACAGTGATCGAAAACCCGGCGCAGGATAGTCGCGATCTTATTAGGACCATCACCATAACGGGATATTTGCTCTTGGAGAACTTTTTTCCGGGTGGCTTTGTCGGTATTTGACATTTTGTGCCATGGAATGGTTAGAAAGCGTTGCTCTTTACCTTCTACAATTGCCGCGCGCATCTTTAGAAGCCACCGTTGGTAATTTGCTACCTGCCCAGTTGCAGGAATGACATCAGCCACCAAAGGAGCGCACTCAATAATATAAAGAGCCGTCAGTTCTGCAAGTAGAGGCACTCCCTTATCCACAGGCTCGAAGGTCAGCCATCGCGCCGGGGGAACGAGGTCTAAACACTCGTCCCACTCCAACTCCGAGAGTAGAGGTATGGGGTTCTCCTCATCAGAAGTCTGGTCTTCTGAAAGAGAGAAGAAAGTAGCATCTCTGACAATGAATACCGGATCATTGTCACGCAGGATACTCGCCCTTCCGGTCATCGTAGTGGCTGTTGCATTACCATCCGAAGAACCCTGTATACAAAGAGTGCCAGCACCTCTGGTGATATAGATAGATCCAATCGCCGCCGGAATCACCAGCTTCGTGACTCTCCTCGCCAAGCCGTTGGTCGCAGCCACAGAAAGAATTTGCAGGCTCTGATCTATAACTGTAGGGTGCACCAGGTAGTGACTCTCGTGGTCCCGCTCATCATCCATCACCCACCCATTCGCAACGTGTTCCAGCGGATCAACCGTTATATCTTGCAGCATCTGGAACCTCTTACCGTAATTCAAACCCAATCTCGCCATAATTTGATACCACGCCAACGGGTCAACCTGCCTTGTCCACTTTTGCTGCAGCTCAACTTTGTTAGAGGACTCACTTGTGACTCGCACCTGCCCCTGAGAATACTTCGCCCACTCGCCCCCCTCCAACGCCACAATCGTAAAATCAAACCACTCAGACTCGGCAATGTCACTTAGCCTCGCTGGCTTCAGAGTGGTGATAATCTCAACGGGACTCAACTCAGGAAGAAAAAGCGTCTTCTTCAGCACCAGGTTTCGGATTTCATACGCCTCACCCCCACGATGTTGACGGATTGCTTCACCAACGAGAGCAATATACCCAGCGCAAGGAAAAACTGTGTCTTTATATAATTTATGGTGGCACAGCCAACTACAGTTCTGGATCTGAAGGACATTCCTCCACGATGGCTCGAGCTCACTTGACTCCAATACCCTAGCGCCGAGGAGCTCATGGTGCGGAAACTTCCGGAATCGCCAGTTCTCGCTGAGCCGACTTTCGCTTATAAGCCTTTCTGAGTGCTGCCATGGGTACCGGGGAAGATTGGTGATGACGGAACCAGGACCGTTGATGGAGAGGAAGTTGATTTGGGCCCCGCGCGCGAAAGCTGTACCAATGGATCGGAGCAGGGAGACCTCTGCATCCTGAGTGCGGAGTAAAGTAGGGATATACCAATTTTGTGTTCTCCTTTCCGTAGACTCAAAAATTTGCCTCAGAGGACCGCCCAGGGTAGAGTGTGGACCAACTTCAATGAAAATCCTGTTTGACCTCGTGACGGAGTCTAGAATGTTCTCTATCGCCTTCGTGAACTCGACAGTTGAGGTAAGGTTACGAGTCCAGTAGGTTTCGCTCAGGCTACCTGGTTCAGTTACCCTGTCACCTGAGACAGTAGAGTAGAGGGGCAGCATGTCAGAAGATAGGCATATATGTGGTGCAATTGCCGATTCATATTTCTTCGCGACCGCACTCATATGATCTGTCATGCCCATTATTAGGAACCAGTGCATGAAGGGCATAATGGAGGGGAGTGACTAACGAGAGTGATAAGCCTTCGTCACTCGCAGCTCTCTGCAAAATATATCCGGGTACGCTGTCCTAATGTTCTTCAGTGTCTGGTCGACTGCAGTCCGGTCCCCCGAAACCGTCGTGCTTGATGGACTGTTGTCGCAAGCAATCACGGCTCCCTGGCGCAGCCACGGCTCTACTTCTGTGCGCCCGAGGCCAATCGCAGCCATCGCTCCGTCTTCCGTATCCTTGGTGCATTGGCCGCGATAATAGGCCAGCAATATTGCTGTAGAGAGCGAGAACGCTCCTGCTGCATACGCTGCTGCTATTTCGCCGCTGGAGTGGCCTACAACTTCGGATGCCTGTATGCCGTATTTTGCTAAGATGTTAACGAGTGCGATCTGGATGGCAGTGCAGACTGGCTGTGAGAATTCCGGGTCGTTGATTCGTGATTCCAACTCTGGACTCGTGTCTTTCAAGATCCCTAATTCATGATTAGGGGTGGAACTGGTTTTTGGAGTATATGAAGCGAATCCGGGGCAGGGTATATATACCTTCTATAGACCATGGGAGCCCTTCATTCACGCCACGCAACACATTATCCATGGTTTGGATATCCCGTTTAAAGCTCTCATAATTTTCCAGGAGTTCACGCCCCATACCAGCCCACTGCGCACCCTGACCGGTAAAAACAAGGATGATCTTCGGAGATGCAGAGGATTCAATAACCGCGCACTCCTTCGAGAACAATTTTGGTGTTTGATCCGATGCCATTGCAAAGGTACGGTACTTAAGATGCTCTCGCTTGACTCCTAATGTGTATGCAACGTCTTCTAATGGAGGAGCCTCGTGATGCTCCATATACTCTTGCATGTCCACCACTCTCTGCTCTAGAGCCTCAGGGCTTGCAGCTGAAAGAACTAATAGTTTTCTACTCGAGGTTGGGGTTGGATCGGAGGGTTTTGGCTCTGTCAGTGGCGTTCCAGCCTCGAGAATAACCTATATATCAACCCGTCAGATCCAAATTGACCAAAGCCAGAGAGTATGTAAGCCTTACATGGGCATTAGCACCTCCAATGCCGAAACAATTCACACTGGCTCGCAGTTCCTTTCCTGATGGCCATGCCATCGAATTGACCGGGACCACCAGGCTGCACTCCTCAAACGGAACTGTCTAACGTCAGCAGACAAACATCTTTTATCCTACAAAATGTAGGTAAGATGATGCGTACTCTTCGGGTTGGGCTCATCGAAATAAATGTTCGGCGGTATTACCCTCTTTTCTAACGCCAACACTGTCTTGATAACACTTGTAATCCCTGATGCACCTTCCGAATGGCCCAAGTTGGGCTTGACCTAAAGGCGGGTTCATCAACCACTGTATCCCTCTCGTCCAAATTAAGAAAAAGATGGCGTAACGTACCGACCCAACGACGACACCCCTCCCGGCAAACAAATCCCCGACAACTGACAACTCCGCCGTATCCCCCATAACCGTCCCAGTACCATGACATTCAAAGTACCCTGTCTCGCTGATCTCCCGAATTCCTGCCCTCTGATACGCTTCCAGAATCAATTCCTTTTGCGTAATGGATCCTGGAGTGGTGATAACCGGCGTCTTCCCGTCACAGTTTGTGGCCGTGGCCCGGATAACTGCCCGGATCGGGTCTCCATCGCGGATTGCATCAGAAAGGCGTTTAACATACAAGGCGTTCACGCCCTCAGCACGCCCATACCCGTCTGCAGCGGCGGAGAAGGTACGACAAATCCCACTGGGCGAGAGAACCATATTATCCGACATGGTGGTGGTCATGGTGGGAGAGAGGATGAGGTTTGCGCCGGCAATAATGGCGGAGGGGCAGGTGTTATTCAATATTGCGGTGCAGGCCATATGCAGGGCAATGAGGGAAGAGGAGCAACCTGTTTCTAAGGTCATACTATACAACGTTACTTTTATCCAGGACTGATTCCAAAATAGGAGAAATCGAAAGTTCAAGGGAAAAGGGGTTAAAGGGAGGAAGGTACCTTGGCCCCGTCAAATCAAACTCATACGAAATCCTATTTGACAACGCAAAATCTCCCGTCCCAAGAACATGGTATCTATCGATCCGTTGCGTATCTTTACTATTGAGATCTAACCAATCCTCGCCGAATACGCCAACGAAGCATCCGATCTTAGTCCCGCGCCACTGCGTCTGGCCGGCTGACTCCATGCACTCCCAAATTACCTCTAGGAGAAGCCGTTGTTGTGGATCTAGACGGGCAGCTTCAATAGAAGGGATAGCGAAGAACCGGTTGTCGAAGTAGGCTGGATCCTCTGGGAGGAAATAACCGTGCTGGGTACGCACGGAACCAGCTCGAGTAGCATGGTAGAAGGCATCGACGTTGTAACGAGAGCCGGGAACGCGGCAGTGGCCGTCCTTCTTGTTCATTAGAAGATCCCAAAGGGAAGAAGGTGTGTTCACCCCACCAGGGAGCCGCATGGCCATTCCCACTATGGCCAAGCTCTCGCTGTTGTCATTTTGATGGTGTGCATGGCGGTCGTGACAGTGGGACCCTGGCATGACTGGTGATCTGGTAGATGTGACTTGAGAATGATCGTTTCTACACGTTTTTACTCTCAACATATACCGCACACAAGAGAATATAAGTATTCTTTTGCGAGTTTTTTTCAGCTCAACTACCTTGCATGTGTTCTCTCCTTGCATTTATTGCGTCTGGTTCGTGTGTGTAGACTACCCGTAATTGGGCACTAAGTTGTTATTTAAATCCCAATAGATATCTCCTTTTAAAACCTTATAGTCCGATTTCTCATCCGAATGCCTAGTATAGTATAATAAACTTTGCATCTATGCATACATGCATATATTCAAACGCCACCCTCTAGCCCCAACTAGTCAAACACACTGCTGATATCGAGCTGCACGAAAAGAGTAACGCAGCACGCTAATTTAAGTGAGGGCCTTTATAGCGGTCTGGAATTCATCCTTCAGGCTCGCAACCGGACCTGCAATCTGATCATGGAACGCCTCGGGCATTTTGGTTCTTGCCGACTGCTGGAACGAGCTCCGTTCATTCTCAAACAATTGCATCATCCCCATAGCTAGGAGCCTTATGCCAGCTTTATCGTACGCGGGGCCCTATTTCATTAATCATAAGTCTGAGCCACAAGATCAAGTATGCTAGAGGAAAAAGGGATAAAGAACCTTCGATCGACCCGTTTCTAACGTGTCCGCAATAGAGGAGCGTAGCGAATGATAGGATACGAGGATATCCGGGATATTGCTGTCTTCAAACATAGGGGCTAGATCCCAGTCGCTGCGGGCTTGTTTGGTATTCGAATAAACGTCCCATACTGCTTTCCCCAAGGCCATGGAGGGCATCAGCCCACCATCGTAGGTTTTGAAGACGTCGTGCGCGGACTGGACACTCTGGCGGAGATTATCCATGCTGGCGATGACAGTCCTTGCATCCTTGGCTACAGCAAGGTTGAGGCATGATGTGAAAAAAATAGTGAATCCGAACTTCATCTTTTTGCCCTAATTTTTTTTTTTTTTTTCTCTTGTTTCCTTTTTTTGGTTTTCTTTTTTTTTGTTTCTTCTTCTTCTTCGTCCCTTCGTTTGAAGAGAGAATTGGTTTAATTATATTTCCAGAAATTAATAATAGTCTCCCCCTGGTTGAACTCGCCAGGAAGAGAAACCTTAAAGTCCTTAAACAAATATGCAAGGGGATGAATGACTTTAAGGAGGAATGCAATCTTATGCGGCATGTAGGTTTCTTGTAATTGCTCATATCACCTCCAGGGAAAGAAACCAAAGGCTCCAACAGTCCCCTATTCCCTTTCTCTTTGCGACACACTGAGAGACGGTGACTCGCCATGGCCTCCAGATGGACACATCTTGTCAACAATCACTCCCCCGCCGTCATTGAGTTTGCCGGAACCCTCCTCGTCCACTTCACCTCCTTCTGGCTGCTTTCTCTTGTTTTCCTCGCCGTTGACCTCTTCGCCTGGCCGCAGCTGCAAAAGTTCAAGATCCAACCTCTCCCCCGGCAGCCCAATTACAGCGCCATAAAGCGCTGCCTCCGAGGTGCCTTCATCAACCAGCTTCTCACCACAACGCTCCACCTTCTCCAGCTCCTCTTCCTTTATTATCTTTCATCTTATTTTTCTTCTCCGGCCAATGTTGGTATTAACTTGACGAATATAAACCCAACCTACCGCATTCCTCCATCCCTTCCATCCATCCCCGAATTCCTCACCCACCTTTTGCTCTGTACCCTCCTTCGCGAAACCCTTTTCTACTACTCTCACCGTCTCCTCCACTGGCCTCTTCTTTACCACGCCATCCATGTCCAGCACCACCGGTTCCGTACCCCTATTGCTCTCGCCTCTCTCTACGCTCATCCTCTTGAGCACATTGTCTCCAACGTGATCCCCATCGCTTGGCCGGCGCGTTTGTTAGATGTACACATCGTGACCCTTTGGGCTTTCATTGCTGGCGTTAGCATCCAAGGGTCTCTTGCACATAGCGGATATGATCTGAAGGGTCTGTTTGGTTGGAAGACACAGGTGCATGATCTCCATCACGAGCTGGGGAGAGGAAACTACGGCTTGATTGGGGTCTTGGATTGGATACATGGAACCAGATACACGACAAGAAAACAGGATTAGAGATTACGCATTTATCATTATTATTCCGAGATGAGTACTGTTGGTGCAACTTCTTCTTGGGTTAATTAAATACTGTGTTGTGCGACCGACGAAGACCTTGCCTATTTCACATGTCTTGTTCCATGAACCCAATCTAAAATACCAATCAAGCCGTAATTCACGTTCCCATATCGATGGTGCAAGTCATGATTAGACGAGTTACCTCCCCCGCGTAACCGTCCGAAGAATGCGTACCCGCTATGCGCTGTGGCGGCCTGGAGGAGGGAAATAGCCATGAAAGCCCAAAAGATGGTAATGTGGGTGTTGAGAAGGCGGGCAGGGATCGCTACGGGGAGGATATTGGAGAGGATGTGCTCAATGGGGTGAGCGTATTGGGTAGCCAAGGCAATGGGTGCCGTAAGTCGGTGATGGGTGCTGTGAAGGCGCATGTAAAAGAGAGGGAGATGAAGGAGGCGATGAGAGTAGTAGAAGAGGATTTCGCGAAGGAGGACACAAAGAGGGATGTAGGTGATGAAGTCGGGGATTGTTGGAAGTTGGGGGGTGACACGATAGAGCGACGGTTGCTGGATGGGTTTTGGGAGGTGTTGAAGGAGGAGCAGTTGCACACGATGGAGGGTAAGGGCTAGGAGTTGATTTCGAACTGTGACGATGAAACACTTTGTGGCGAGCTGGAGGGTGGGTTGTTTTGTTGCAGACTGGAGTTTATGGCGACGGGAGAGCCAGGGGAGGAGGTCGAGGAGAGTGAGTAGGAGACAAGGAAGCCAAAACGAGAGACCCTGGACAAGTAAAGTCCCCCAGAATTCAATCTCATGGGCCGGGTGAGAGGTTACTATGCTGCTCCAGGTAATTCGAGCTTGTTGCGCCCAGGAAACAAACATAACTGTTCGTCAACGTTTACAACATTGACCGGGCAAGTAAGTCGGGTTGGAAGCCCGGATCAAGACTTGACCATGAGTGACCGCCATCTTTGTGACATGCAGTTTAAATGCACGTTGCGAGGGTGAGTACCTATCAGCAAGGGGCGGGGATCTCATCAAGGGGTAGGTAGCGTTCTTGGTTTGCCGCTACAGAACGCCACCCACGGCTTGAAGAAAGTAAGGAGGAGGTAGATATGTCCACGCCAGGATTGCAGGTGCCAGAATATTTCTCTTGGACTCTGCCATGACAATCCTAGCAATTGGGTAAGGCAAACCCCAGCACTCGCGATGTCACTATACAAAGTCCAAGTTGGAGGAGAGGCCCCGGCCAAGCCACTTTGGAGACGTCTGCACTGGCGATACACAGCTGTAAATCTCGGGCTTCCACTCTTTGTTGCCTTTCAAGTCCCGTCGGTTCCGTTCTTATGGGAAACGCGGGTCTGGATGGTGTTCTTCTCTCTAGTCACCGGCCTCAGCATAACAGCAGGTTAGTCTATCTCTAACTCTATTAGAGGAAACTGAGAAAGAAAACAACAAAAATAACAGAACAGATAGGTTATCACCGCCTCTGGACCCATCGCTCTTACCGTGCCAAACTCTCTCTTCGTATCCTCCTCGCCCTCATCGGCGCTGGCGCTCTCCAACTCCCCATCCGCACCTGGGCTCGGGATCACCGCGCCCACCACCGCTATGTCGACACCGCACGCGACCCCTACAACAGCCGGCGCGGCCTCTTCTACTCCCACATCGGCTGGATCCTGACCTACGACACCCAAAATTTCGGGCAGGGCATCAACCTCTCCGATCTCGATGCCGACCCCGTTGTCGTCTGGCAGCGACGGCTCTACTACCCCTTGGCCGGAGCGATGGGGTTCCTCTTCCCGGCTGCAGTGGCGGGATTACTCTGGGGTGATTGGCATGGGGGGTTTGTGTATGCGGGCTGTCTACGTGTCGTGGTGGTCTGGCATTTGGCGTACTGCATTAATTCGTTGGCGCATTGGGGTGGGACGCAGCCTTATGGAGAGGGGGTCTCGGGGAGGGATAACCCAGTGATGGGACTAGTGACTCTAGGCGAAGGGTATCATAATTTCCATCACGTGTTCCCGGGGGATTATCGAAATGGCGTGCAATGGTATGATCTGGATGTGACCAAGTGGTGGATTTGGGCTTGGGAGCAATTGGGACTGGCGCAGGATGTGAAGCGGTTTAGCGGGAAGGAGATTCAGCAGCAGTGCACGAGGCGACGATTTCAAAAGTCGATCCAGGAGTAGGCATGTCGTTACTAAGGTAGGTACCTAGTTACCTAAGGTATCTTTGTAACCCTTAATTAAAGTCGGCGTAAAGGGTTACGGAAGATGATGTCGTCCAGTAGTGGTCAAAATATATATATATATATATTTTACAGCACCCGCAGGGGTACAAGCGCTTCCTCAACCACAACCAATTCGTTCCACCTAATCTACGAGCGATACTAGTACCTAGTAATGGCATTATTATCTTAATTTCATATTATAGGTATTCTATGCTTGCTACCTTGGTAGGTACAGTACCTACCTCCCAACCTAGTTTCCTATAGGCATGTCGGTCTCTAAATTATACAACAATCAAGCCTTTGGATACATCTCACTCTGGCTTGCGACCATAAACAAGGTAACTGGACAGGACAGGACACCGCTGATTAGTTCCAGATAGTTTCACGTATGACTGGGGACTGGAATGGCTTACTCGTAAAACATGGCGTGTATTTTAGGGTTTTTGGTATCTGTTCGTGCCATGGCAGAGAGAACGGCAACCTCCTCGGGCCTCCAGTTCTCGAATCGGGTCAAAACTGCCATGGCTAATCCCTCAAAGCCGGCGTCTAAAACCAGGTACATCCAGAGACCGATTTTTTTCTGTGCCGTAGGTTAGTCACATAGAACCGTTCTGTACTGGGGAGGGGGTTTGCGCACCAGAGTAGGATCTTTCGGCCAAGTGCCGACCGGGACCATAATCTTCTTCACCGTAACATCAACGAAGCCAGCTTCTTTGAACCACTGTTCTAGGTGAAGGGACGAGTCCATTGAACGCCCCCGTTTAGCGAATGATTCACGGAGAACATCGAAAAAATTGGCGACATGAGTGCCTTCATGAGTGCCATCGGGAGATCGGACTTTAGTATTCATCTCGTGGAACTCGAACCAGCCGCCGGGGGCTGTATGCCTACAGGAGACAATTAATTGAACAATTCTCCCAGAGCTGACTATACAATTTTTTTTTTTTTTGGTTTGTTTTCCCCGGGGGGAATAACCCTAACTTACTTGAAAGCTTGTGCAATAACCGCTGCCGGGCTCTTCAGGGCACCGACCAAATACCGTGCATGGATCAAGTCAAACTGTTCGCTGTAGAGCCATTCCTCCTCCATATCATCCACGATAAACTTTACATTTGGCGGAACGCTTAGATGAATGAAAGAGCCGGTAAGTACCTTATTATTGCGGACCTTACAAAGGACAGGAATAGACGAGCTAGAGGGGTACTCACAAGGCAGGCTGTGTCGGGCTTAAATCAATTCCGGTAACCTATCGGGCAGATGTTAGTTTGGTGCTTCACTGGGGTCCCTGGGCTGTGTGCCCTGCTGGACTCGGGGCTCAGCTACCTCTGCTGCTGGAAACCGATCGGCTGGCGAAGTATAGATAGATGATTAGCTTTGAAACGGAAATCAATGGGCTCCTCACACATAGCACCTACCCACATCAATTGCCCAGAGACCTGTTCCGGTGCCGATGTCGAGGATATGCCGGGGATCCTTGACGGGCGAGAGAAAGAGCTCTCCACCCAACATGACCAAGGCCGCCTCATGTTTCAAGTCCATGCGATTCGACTCGGCTTCATCATTGGGGAAGAAGTAGCCTGTTCAAGCGAGTTAATTTAGGGCCGCAGGGGTTGAATTGACCAGGGGGAAGGAAACCTACTGCCGTCCTTATAAACATGATACGTCCTGCCGTTTTCTTCACGATAATCAAAGGCCGAGGAAGTTAACGAGGCGGTGTATTGTGATATGTCAAGACGAACCAATGTTAGTGGAGGTTATTCCATCAGATTCATTACGAAGGGGGTCCGTGTCCGGAAGGATGGGTTAGATGGATTACAGTTCATCTCCATATATTGAATCACTTTCTGTGGCCTAGTTTTCTATCATTCAGGAGTTGCCCAATTTATGAGTTCATACAGGAGAGAGAACAAAAACGACATTATTGGCGTGCACTGATAAACGAGTCGAGAGGAACACCAATAAATCAAATCAAATCAAAAAGAGTGCAAGGGAAAAAAGCAAGCCCTCCCACAAAACAAGAACAACAGCAACCAAAAAAAAAAAAAAAAAGGCTAGTTAGGGAGCACTAACAGTGTGGTCAATATCGATCACAGGGTTCTCATCGCTCCAATCCCTAGGAGATTCCACGGGGGAGGTCGTTGACATTATTATTACTTCGGCAGTTGGGGGGGAGTGGAATTATTATTATTAGTTGAATCATTCATTGAACGAGAGGTGGGAAACCACGAAATGAAATGATATGAGCAGGGAAGGACTTGTACTACTGACTCGAATGCGAGTAAACAAGGAAAAACTAATTAAAGTCAATAAAATAAACAAAAAAAAAAAAAAAGCACGCACTAAGAAGGCAGTGGCGGAAAGAGGGGAAGAAGAAAAGCAAAGAACGTTTTGCAAAATTCCATTTTGCACTGGTGATTGGGTATTGTTACCACGGGCGCATTACATACACACTCCATACACCTCCCACGTATCTTTGGATAACATCGCATCGCTCATCACTCATTCAATCAACAAGCAACTTTACTACTTCACTGAGGGACTGACAAAACTACTTAAAATAAGACAAATCGTCCCTCTGATATCTTCCTACATCATCAACTAAGCCAGCTCACACTCGATCAGACTCTCCACCCCATTCTTATGCCGCCAAACCTGCACCATCTTCAGTCCAGCCGACTCAAACAGCTGCTTCCACTCCAGTTCCTTGCGCTCTTGGGACGATAGCATGTTCATCATCATCAGGTCCAGCGCTGTTTCCTGCCAGTCGGCCCCAGTATTCCGAATCACAATCTCATTGACCAGCAATCGACTATATCCCGGTTCCATCGCCGCCGTAACTCTCGTGAGGATCTTGCGACAGTCCGCGTCCGACCAGTTGTGCAGGATTGAGTGTAGGAAATAGGCACGCGCTCCTGATCCAAAAAAAAAAAAAAAAAAAAAAAAAAAATCAAGACCAAATCAGTGGTATTCAAAGCAATGTGGACGAGGTAACCAACTTACCCTTGCTCGGTTGCTCCGTATAAAAGTCGTACACCATCGGGGTAATTGCCGGGACCAGGTCTTTGACTTCATCGATCACAGCGGGGAGCTCCTGGAGGATCAACTTCCCAGGGACATGGGGAAATTTGCGGTGAAACTCGTCCAGATCATGGCCTTTCCCTCCGCCAATATCAACCAACAGCACACTCTCAGGATCCTCCTTCATTCCGGCCACCAGTCTTTCCTCGACCGGGAAGAAGTCTCGATCCATCCAGCTGGGGCGGCCCTGGTGGTATGCGCCCATGTGGTGATTAAACTCGGTCAGGAGTTGTGGCTTCTGGGCCGCCCAGGCGAACCAGTGGAGGGACGTACCGAGAGCATACTGAAAGGGTCCATTCGTCGCGTCCGTAGGGTTTTGCAGACCGTTCTGCTGTAGATACTTAGGAAGCCGGTATATCGAGGGTATCACACCCTGGGCACTATCACCTCAATGGTTCATGAGCAATCACAGCACACAAAAAAGGGCATCTTCTCATCACGCTAGTCGCGTCCCCCAAGGGGGAGGTTGGCGGGCTAGGTAAGGGAAGTAGTAGTAGCAGCTTCCGGTTCAATGCTTACATCCATGAGAATCCGGAGCCATATTTGTCAGACTCCAACGCCCTAGATAGGTTGGTGTGACGATATTCGTCCAGCCCGGTTTCCTCGACCGTACCCATCGCGGCTAGGTGCCGCATGATCCTCCCTGTAGCCGATTCATTCTGAGGTTAGAGCACAAAGCCAGCCAACGCTCGAACAAAGAAACAATTGATGCCTACCCAATAACACAGGATCTGCTCCGCTCCAGGCGCCTAACTGGGCAATAGACTTGGGGCTATCACCATCCCGGGACAATAAGCGGAATAGCCCCAAACTAATTGCGGTGTAAATGGAACTATACAAGTTCGGCTGAACCAGAACGAGTTCTACAATCAGAGCCCATCTTAGGGTGAGATCATTGAAAGCAACATACTTCAGCCCAGCATAATCTAATGATGCTTTCCTTGGGAGTCTCCAGCGCATGCACCAGTGCACGAGCAGACCTTAGCAGTTTCAGTCGACTAGAGCCATCCTGTTGTTCAGTCACGTCTTTGCCTTGGATTGCGATCTCCTGGAGAAGGCTAGGCAGGACGTCAATGTTACAAGGCGAGGTCGCAATGGCGTCGAGATTCATGCCCTGTACCGCGGCTGCTACAGATGCGCCGTCCTCGCCCTTACCTGCAGTAGACTCCGGCATTGTTTCAGCGTAATAATGGGTGGGTAATGAAGGTTGGTTGTTTCGACCTTTTTCAGAGTGACGACTGGTTGGGTTGCTAAGAATTGCCTGGACTTTGAGCCACTGCATCTATGATCTCATCCCAAAATAAATTGCGGGTCCCTCCTGTTCTCATTATTACTGTTTCATTTTTCACTTTCCTTACTCGTTCTCTCTATCTCTCTCTCGCTCTCTCTTTTTCTCTCTTACAAACTATTCACTCACCCTCGGTCTCTCCATTTTTTTTTTTTTTTTTTTTTCTTTTCTGTGGATCATGCAATGACTAGCCCCTCTTCGAATCATACACTTAGGCGGCGCTAACGTTAGTTGGATGAATAGTTCAAAATCAGCAACCACTGAGATGCCGCGGGCAGTTGAGGATCCCAATTTAAGGGGGGCAGGGGGGGACCTGATCGTTTCGACCAGAATGCCTGACACAGGAACCCTACTCCGAGTCGGTGCAGCTCCTGGGAGGGGTGCTTCCGCTTCTCGAAGAAGAAGAATAATAGTCTCCTTCACGTTCTTCAAACCCCCTCATAATTCTTACTGGTTTTTTTTTTTTTTTTTATGCAAAAAAGCCAACTGTCGAGGGGCAGCCATCCATTTCCTCCTTATCCCCTTCTCCAAGGCTAGTACGAGCTTGGCAGACAAGACCCGAGTTCCCCGGCCCGTGGCGTAATGGCATTAGTTGTCTTATTGGGCAAGACCACCAAGATAGCATTTTGTGCGACCACAGTTCAGTAAAGGTCTGTGTTCCCCGAGGCTGGAGGGGCGAAGGAAGATCCCGGCGTGCGGAGTCAGAAAAGAGACACGTATGTGATATGATGTCCTGAATCAGTTGTGAAATCATATCAAGGCCATACATATCTACTCCGGAGTGGTTCTCTCTGTTCACTGCATGATGTGACAGCCCCGCACTTTGAATGCATATTGTCTTTAAACCGTTTCTACCGTTTTCCTTAGACTCCGTTTTCCTGTTTATGCTTTTCTTTTCCTACCTTTTTTTTTTTTTTTTTCCTAAATTAGGCAACTAACTACCTAGTTAGTTAACTCCCTATACAGGTAAGTTACAGACATTGTATTAGTCATGTCAAGAAGCGTTCCCACTTTCAATATTCATGCCTTAATTACCAGGCAATAATAAATTGCAATCTCATTCACATTCATCCTATCGGCCATTCTTGCCAACGAAGGTAACTGGTTTACAATTGAACTAATTGTCGCTTGGAAAGCTGTCTTCTGGGTCCTCCCGGTTCTACCCGAGAGCCAAAACAATAATGAATACGCAGATTGAAGGTGGGTGTGTGCTCCCACAATATATAGACAAACGTAGCAATTCATAGAACTCATCCGCATAAAATGAAATACTATATGTACATATCCCGATCCTTAACCGTAATACTCACGCGCTGTGTAACCATAATATTCTCGTCCGAGTGTCTTGCCAGTTCTTCCTGGCTACTCCCTGCGTCATTTCGAAGTCCATTGCCTCCCATGGTGTGTAGGGTGGACATCCGTCGAGACTTGCTTTTGGCTGTGATGTGGGATAGCGTGATATCCTCGTCTCCATGAGTGACATGGGACCGGTGTGTGGGCATGGCGCTTCCAGAATTCCATTGGAAGCCTTGGGATCCGTACTGGTAGGAAGATGGGCTCGCTTTGGAGGAGTGAGTTTTGATGAAGCGGTATAGACCAGGACAGCAGCCAATGATCACCGCTGCGAGGAAGAGGAGTAAAACATATTAGCTGGCTATTCAGGCAACAAGCAAATGCGCCGCTAGTAGTAGAAGTGAATGTAAAACATACCGATTGACGACTCGATGATCCCCCATAGGGCCAGCCAGGCCGGGTTGGGCATCCCGCCCGTATAGTTGTTTCCGACCTCGACGACGCGGATGGTGGCGAAGAGAATGCATACCCAGCCGATGCAGAACAGTGCGCCGACACTCCGTTTCTGGTGTGTTGTCATTTGAAGGTTCCAGATGAGACGCAGTGGCAAGACCATAACTAAGACGGACATTGCACCCTAGATTAGCTTCCCTTCTCCGCCCTCTTTTTTTTTTTTTTTTTTGTGCGCTAGAGATTGTAGTGGACTACGTACTGAGGAGATCCGTTAAAACATCTACCCCATAGGAAAAATATAGACTGAATTTTGCAACTCGGGCATTCCGTTCGCCCTCGCAGCCGCCCGATATGAACCAGCCGTTGACTCCAGTACAGGAGAGCCAAGAAGACAGGGCGCAGCCGATGACGGTCTAGTAAGATAATATTATGAATGGGAGTGAATCAGAGGGGGGAAAAGCGCGTGTGGTAGCATTACACACCAGTGCACAAAAAACAACTGTTAACCACCAGGCCGTAATGAAAGCCCTTCCAGACATGAATCGCTTATACAGCGAGAGCAAGGAGAATTTGATCATCCAGAGACATAGCCATAGTGAGATAGTCGTGACGAAGTAGTATGTCCGGAATTTGACCTCGTCCTCCACAACGGTTGGATATGGCGCGAGCTGGCCACTTCCAACAGCAATAACGCGGGAGTAGATGGGTAGAACGATGAGATAGAGGGCCGTGAGCTCAATGAAGAAGGCATATGCTACTAAGAGCAAAGCATCCTCCCACTTGAATTCCTTGGGGTGGCGGAAGACTCTAGCGAAGCGGGCGATCAGGACTATTGTGGTGAATGGGATCATGGCATATGCAGTGCCGTTAATGGCTGTGTTGGTGATCGCCATAGTGGGCGAGGCTTGAAAAGCTAGATACTATCTTGAGATCGGGTAACCAAGCAGGTAGCCAGTGGGCAGCGATCTGGTTGCTTTGCTTGCTGTCTTCATCGCCTTAGAGATCGTGGATGTGGCAGACTTGAAGAGCCATGTCGGGCTGAGTGCGAGTCAAAAGCACTTTTCGGGGAGAAGAAAAAGGAGCCAGGATCATGCATAATTTCCACGAGGTGATTCCGGGATATCAGCCTTCTATAACCATCATCTCTCGCTATCCACGCCTCTTGGGTTATTGGTCGACCGCGAACCGACCCAAGCAGTCGTAGTAAGGTAGGCACCGCAGGAACCAAAAAATCGCGCCCTGCAGAGGAAAACCGAGCGAATAATGCAGGGCCCTGTGAGCCACCAGGGGCTGACAGGAGTTTCGCCCGATCCTGGACAGCCTGCAGATGCAGTAGTTACATAGGTGCGGAGGTTGGCTCCACGCCACCACGTTCATGAGTCAGATAGCCAGTGACTACATACTACGCTAGTATTCCTACTCTACTATTATTACTTAGTCTGTGCGGTGCTTCTCCACTGTAATGATCGGACTCCCAGACATTCATCGAACATTCTGCCTCTGCACCGGGGGTTAGTCTGCTTCTCGACAATCCGAGCGTTCCGTCTTGGAGGAGTTTTCTGTCCACTAGTGGCGGTCTAGACTAGACATTATAGATTGTTCTAGCTGATATTAATTAATGCGGTGGGGCAAAACAACATTTGCGTTCTGATTATAGAGTACAGAGTAATATTATCCCCCTTTTTCTAATCTCCCCGTGAGAAAAAAAGTAAAAAAAGGTGGTCTGGGCTGGGAGTTTGCCCTAATTTTGGTTTCTTTCTTTCTTTTTCGAAAATCAACGCCCACCTGGATATTTACCGGAAGAAGAAGAAGATTGACATATCCACTACATGATCGACTTGCCATCTACTTGGCAAGGCCAGGCATATCTTTATAAATGCTGTGTCTCTCCCTGGACGACTGCGCCGCCCAGCAAAAGTGTCTAGCCAAGGGACTACTCGAGGCTAAAGGTCGTCGCAGTCTGGTTTTCTTTGGATGGACAGATTATTTTTCTTCTTATTCTTGAAAGTTGGAGCATATGTTTCATCCTGCTAAGCTTTGCAATTGGCCAATCACGACCGACTTCATCAGCTCGGCTAAACTGGAATGCTCTCCAACGCAGGTCTCAGAAGGCGAGATGCATGAATCTACTCAGTACTCCTGACATGCCATGGATCGCATTCCTGATCGCATCAGCCTAGTTCTTAAACGATGTCTCTTAATCTCCTGGCGTCTCCACCCATTGGGTATTTTAATCTGTGCCGGCCACTAGCGGTTCGCCCCTCTGTAAGCGAGATACATCAAGTGGGGGCAGATGGATTTCCGAGCAGTTAACGACGGGGTCGACCGAGCGTCACACCACACACTCTCCGGAGCGTAGGAAGAACAGGCGCAATATCAATGGCGTTGTGACTGCTCCGTAGTACGTACTACGACTACTACTACTAATAATAACACTAACTAGAGGCGTTAATAGTGATAATCCTACTACCAACATGACAGGCACCCAGTTTAGCATGGCAATAGCGCGCAACTGACCTACTACTATACTGGCGCCGTTGGCCGGCTTCCACTGCTTCCGAATGGACATGGAGAAGGACAAACTCCTATATCATGTCGTCGGTCCCTCCCTCCCTCGGATCGGATAACCTTCTTTCTCAAGGCGTGCCGTAATCTTTGAGCAAAGACTCAAGTTAGTCCTTGCTCTGCCATTCATTCTTTCAAGGCTCCCGACCCTTCGTCTGTCCTTTACCTTGTTCCATTTGTTTTTCTTGTCGCCTCTGTCGCTTCGGTCATTATCCTTCGCTTAATAAAATCACCTTCTCACTACACTGATAAGCATTTAATCGATTGGATCATTTGAAAACCATGCGGTATACATCCGCCCTATTACTGGCTGCGTCCGGCCTGGCCCTTGCCCAGACGACGACCGAGCCTGTCAACTTCAATGTCACCGATGCCCTATATCAGTTTGGTGTCAATGTGTCGGACATTCCTCAGCTCTCCGCCGACCTCACTCAGCGTTCCAGCTCGGCAGCCTGCAGCGCCGCTGTAAGTTCATTTTACCCTGTGGGAATTTTTCATGATCCCGATGGCTAACGGTTCCATCGCCCAGTGCGGTACGCTCAAACTCCTGTACGGCTCCAAGCGATTGTTCTCTCAGGGCACGGTGTCCTACAGCGACACCACTGGTGCATACTGGTCAGGTCAGCAGGGAGAAGTTGACCCTGCCTGTATTTTCATCCCCCCCGCGGCGACTGACGTTTCCATTCTGGTTCTGCTCTCTCGTTTGACAACCTGCCCGTTTGCAGTCAAGAGTGGCGGCCATGCTGCCTTTGCGGGGGCGTCCAATATCGCAGCCGGGATCACTGTGTTGCTCCAGGATCTGGATGACTTGTCTCTCAACAGCGACAAGAGCGTGGCGAGCATCGGTCCCGGTTTGATTGCACATGAAATCTACACGGCCCTGGAGCCCTATGGCCTGGCCGTAGTCGGCGCGCGTACCTCTTCTATTGGAATCGGTGGATTCACCACGGGCGGTGGCGTCTCTTACTATTCCAATCAAGTTGGATGGGCTTGCGATAACATCCAGAGCTACGAGGTTGTCACTCCCTGGGGAGTGATCATCACCGCCAGCGCGACTAAAAATCCAGATATTTACTGGGCCCTGCGTGGAGGCGGCAATAACTTTGGTATCGTCACCAAGTTCAACATGTACACTATCGAGTCCACGGAAATGTGGGGTGGTGATGTGATCTATCTACAAAGTGAATTCCCGGCTGTCATCAGTGCCTTTGTTGATGTGATTAACCGCGCGGAGGAGGATGGCCACGCCCAGCAGTGGCTGGCTTTTGTGCAAAGCGGGGGTCTTCCTCTTGCTTCTGCGGAAATCACCTACACCAAGAATGAGTCCTGGCCCGATATCTTTTCCGGATACAAGAGCATCACCGCCATTTCCGACAACACAGCATCCAGGACACTGGTGGAATACGTTGAGAAAATCGAGTCCGTAAACCCCTTTGGTCTCCGCGAGACTTACTGGCCTCATAGCTCGTTGGTCAGTGAAGAATTTGCTAACTGGGTCGTGAACTACTGGTACTCACTGACTCCCGCACTGACCAATGGCACCACTATCAACCCTGTCATCATTTTCCACGGCGTCACTCTCCCCATGCTTAAAAACATGACCAAGTATGGCGGCAATGCACTGGGTCTGGATGCATCCGAGGGACCTCTTTTCATCATGCAGGCCGCCTTCATGTGGACTGATCCTGCTGACGATGATGCTGTATACCAGTTCGCTCACGACTTCTGGGAGACTGCCAACGCTAAATCCAAGGAGATGGGCGTCTATCATGAATTCGTGTACATGAACTACGCCAGCCTGTACCAGGATGTCATCTCTGGTTACGGCTCCGCTAGCAAGGCTCGTCTCCAGAAGATCGCGGCCGCTTATGATCCTCAGGGTGTCTTCCAGACCCTGCAGCCCGGATACTTCAAATTGGATCGTGCTCCCTACACATACCCCTTTTAATACTTCTTTTAATAAAAATCTACTGTACATAGTTATCTAAGTCTTAACTAGTAGTTGGAGTCATGAGTTGTGGGATATACCTATCTCGTTAATACTTCAGTTTGGCCCCCTTTTCATCCTTGCCTATAATATTCTCATTCACTTAATCACATAGTATATATGCCTAATACTGAATAAAATTGATAGTGGATGGTCCTGTTGTTCAATTTGTCTATAACCGATCTCATGTGGATGTAAATCATGGAAAGCCCCGTTCCCAATATATCTTTTGCTCGACATATAGGAAGAATATAGAATCGCCCACCTGGGTGCGAAAACATCACATTCTCCATGTATCTATCTGGGACATGTTTGAATACAGCGAGATGCCATGCTTTAAAGTATGATTGATATATTGCTTAGTTAGGGACAAATTGATCGACTAATATATTATTCAAAACGCATGATTATCATCTATGGCTAGGATGGAGTCCAGGTCTGCCCAGGGTATATCCCCCCATTGACACCAAAGATGGATGTCACTAAAAGCATCCAATATCGCAGCGCCTGAAGATGCTGCACCGGCGGGTATTGGCGCTCTAGTAGAAGAGAGTGTGGAGGTACTGTCATTTGCGATGTACTCTACCGAGCACCGCTCGAGATATCGATGGGCGGTTGATTCGCCACCAATCACGGAGAAGATTGCTGGTACGAGAGCTGTGGGTGCGTCGTTATGACTCTGTGTAGGAGACCCGGGTGTGGGCATCATCGTGTTTTTCTTGGTGGCGGTATGCTCACAGCGTGCCCGATAGATATCCAGAATACGGCGAATTATCTGAGGTCCGTCCACCATGAGCGGGCCCCGGCGGATCCGATCGAGACTATTGCTGTGGGCTGTCAGGTCCTCAATGAGGAGTTCAATGTCGGCACAGATTGTGTCTGCGTTTAGGGGCATTTCCACGAGTAGAAAGGTAGCCAAAGTGACGGCGGCGGAGTAGGCCTGGTAGATCTGAATATGCATCTTGGGTGAACGCTGGAATCGTGCGACATCATTGAGGCGCAGGAGTTTATAGATGGAGAGCGCCGAAGCGCTGCTGGCTACGCAGTGTTTCCATGCATCACCAATGAGAGGCTTGAGAAAGGGGCGGTACATCCGTACACGTTGCATGCAAATGCTGGTGTGAAGGACGTGTCGCATCCAAGTGATGATTGAAGCTAAAGTAGGGGGTACATGATGCCGAGGGGAGGGAGGCTGACCATCATCTCGCATGTACCATGGGTACTCGTCGAGGATTTCCGCGACATCAGCATCAATGCTGGCGACAAAGTCGTAGGATGAAAGATTCGCGCCGTTTTCGATGTAGAGTTTGTTGAAAACTTTGAACACGCGGGCGCGAAAGTGATGCACACTCATCTCGGTAGGCTCTGACATTGGGCGGATGCGGATAGAGGTGGGCGTGATATCGATATCGTTACAATTCGACGGGAATGGAACTGTGGTGAGGTAGGACCGGAGCAATGCCGGGCGTCCTAGGCAAAGGGACTGAAATCTAATTGATAATTGTCTGGTTAGACTGCGTCGTTGTCAAGTTTAGCGGATGGAGGTCCAGCGTACGTGTCCGAAGCGGCGAGATCCCACCAAAGACGATGTCTCATTTCTCTTTGCAGGCAATCGGTGACAGAGGGCGGCGATTCCTTGTCTAGCCCTAGCGCCTGCGCATTGCGAATCGCTTGCCCCAGATGGGAATTCAGCCCCTCGAGGTTTTGAGTACTGTACCAGTAGAGCTGGGAAATTAGAAACACCTGAATCTGCATCAAGGTGGGTTTGATATCGTATCCCCCAGAATGAAGCGCTTGCCGTGAGGCTGAATACCAGCGCTTGGAGAGTTTGGGTAAGTCTGTTGGCTCCAGACCCACAGCTTCAGCCATGGGGGAGGGAATAAACACGCCTCCAATGCATATGATCATATACAATAGTGCCAACCAGATCAGGTCTACACTGGCAACGTCGCTGGTCCAGAACTGAGCATACTCGGAGCGGAAGGAGGGCGCATGAATAGTCTGATAAACCCAGTTCACATTCTCAAAGAAGTACGAAGTGAGAATGTCACATTGGGTCTGTGATGGTAGAATACTCATGAGGTGATGCTTCCAGAATAAGGGAGGCTCATCGAGAAGGGTTCTATCGGGGATGCTATAGGGCCGTGACAGGACTGCCGACGCCACAGTAGTGGGCTCCTCGGGAAAGGAGTCGTCATGCGTGGGGGGGCTAGGAAGACTGGTCGCGTAAAGATTATTATGGCTATTAGGGGTACGACTTAGGGGGTCTGGCAGGCTGGATGAAGGGGCTGCTACATCGTTCCCCCGCACCTCCACTCGTCTCAGTGATGTGGATGTGGTGCAGAGAA
This sequence comes from Aspergillus sparsus, assembly GCA_027569235.1. Taxonomy (NCBI): domain Eukaryota; kingdom Fungi; phylum Ascomycota; class Eurotiomycetes; order Eurotiales; family Aspergillaceae; genus Aspergillus; species Aspergillus sparsus. Next base: position 111,831 of record JAPDES010000088.1, read on the forward strand.
CTCGGCGGTTGACCAGCGTTAGGGCAGCTGCAGGAGGTGGGTTGCGACGACATCGGTCCTCTCGGCCATGCTGCGTGCAGGTTCGACAGGGGACTGTGCGATTACACCGGAGTTTGGCTTCACGACAAGGGAGACAGCTAAGGACTCGTCTCTGTCTTCGACGGGCCGGTACTGACGCTTCACGTCGATCATTGATGCCACTCAATGGAGACATGGCCGCCATACAGTAGCGTGAGAGTGAGAAGGGGGGGAGGTTGATCCTGTGGAAAAGCTTTCACAGTCACGGTCGGGAAATGTCCGGTGGGATTGGTGGATTTATTATCTTGGGTAAATTAGCTAAGAGTGAATAGTAAAGTTGTTAGTAATGGGCCCTTTTATGGTGCCGAGAACCGGATGGATCCACAGAGGAAGAATAACGCGGAGTAGCTTATCATTAAAGTCCGATAGCAGTATTTGAATATGAACTCAGAAAGGATATCTTTCTTATAATCGTCCTCTTATCACCTCAAGTCCGACGAGTGCCTATCACACTACGAACCAAGAGGTGGGGGGGTTATCAACAGATAGCCAGCCTGCGTCATCGTTGCTATGCTTACAATTGCCCTTGCCCTTGATTATTATTGCATGCTCCTTTCTGTGGAGGAAGGCACGGGAAACTCGTGAAAAAAAGGATTTATCTCTTTAATCGACGACTGTTGAGATGGATGCACTCTTCAGAAAGAGGAAAGAAAGATTCCAAATATACTATCAACTTATTATTTATTACTATGATTGATTGACTAGAGTGACTGAACTATATGGATACTGCACAAGGGTAACTTAGGCCCAGAGCCCTGCGTGGTTACATCAGGAAAGATTGTCGGGCACGATAATCTCTGATACCTTCCCTTTTTTCTCCTGCATATCCTGCTGCGGCTCTTTTCCTTCGATCATCCTCGTGGTCAAGTCTAGCTGTGCGATATAATCTTCTAGTTCTTCCATTGCTTCGTGCTTTGTTACCGAGGATGTGTATGCAGTTTGACATTTCACGGGGAACACGAAATGAAACCCTAAGACCACAATAAAAGCTACAGGCAATATTAGTAATTGTTGGCGAATTAGCGTGGGTTATGCGAGGCGAGGAATACTGACGCAAAAGGAATCCAGTGAATGAGCACAGATAGTACATCTGCGAGGCCTGGTGGGAAACTTTGATGTTGGGATTGACATTGGCGAGGAACCCAGGGACATGCGGTACAACGCCAATGACCCACTGTGTTAAGGTTAGTCATGAGTGTCAAATGTGGTGTATTTGGATCCTTGTTTAATTCGGACAACGAAACCGTGAAACCAGGAAGAAATGAGCCGGGGGAGGGAGGCATACCGCAACAACGGATCTCCAGTTAACTCCAATCCCATACCAATAAATAGATTGAGATCCAATGCGATAAAGATCTGAGACCTTAATTCTTCTTTTTTGGATCAGGAAGTAATGGGCCAGCAAGACCCCCAGGAAAGGCTGGAGGAAGATCGTGTATCCCGACATCACAGATATGAAAATAACTGCCCCGTTCAGCAGATACCACGGGTTGATGACCAAGCCCAAGAGCGCCGTAAGAACCTGTCCCCGTCGTATGTTGATATACTTGGGCACCAGAGATGACATATCGGTGCCTCCAGAGAAAGAGTTACCAACGACATTGAGGGAAATCTGACAAAGTCCAAAGCCGAGGCCAGCGAAGAAAACAGCAACTCGGGTTTTCGAGTCACCATTCGCGTCCTGGATTGCGACCAAGAGTGACGCGACGCTCCAGAGCTCAGCCCCGTAGCGATTCTGCGTAGCTGCAATGGTGAGAGTCCCCAGAACGTTGGACAACCACCCAGGCAGGAACCCAAGGGCTTGAGACCAGACTCCGGATTTTGGGTGCTTAGCGAAGCGGGCATAGTCACAAACACTGACAGTGCCGCTGGTGATGCTAGAGACCGTGACACTGATCGAATACACACACATCCATCCTAGTTGGGAGCTTGAAAGGGTGGTTCCGGTCACAGTCAAGATGTTTCCAAACCCTGCAGGTCCTCGGGTACCGCATGCCCAGGCACAGAGGATTAGCTGAACAAAGAATCCACAGAGACTACTGCAGTACACAAGATATCTTAGCTTTCGCGGTGAAACAAAGAGAAAGGGTAACTGGATAACGAAGAAGACGATAAATCCGATGAACTCTTGCAGATTCATGCCTGTACTAGCGGGGATTGTATTCTTAATCCCATCGATGCTGGGCCAGATGGCTCGCAGGCAGACATAGGTCATTTGCCCGCCCTGCCAGGATTGTACACCACACCACACGATCGACAAGACAATGCGATTCAGAACAACAAAAATGGAGCCCCAGTAGCCCCAGGCAATCCTTGTAGCCACCGGGAATGAAATTTTGTAGTAGAGGCCAGGAAAACTCGCTGCAACCACCAGTGCTGCGGCAAAGATATGACCAACGAGCATGGTGAGGAATGACTGCCACCAATTGAGTCCAATTGCAAGCATACTCGAGCCCTATTTCACTCATTCATATAATATTAGTCTTTCGGGAACAGCCTGGGAAGGTGTTAAATGGAGGGATAATCTCGCCGTACAATCTGGAAATTCGACATGTTGAAGGCCACAGTCGACCACAAGGCAATAAAGGCCTTCCACGCTAAAGGGTGTCAGTCGATTGCAGGATAACCGCGAGTGTAGAAAACAGCAAGTACGTACTCCAGACCCTCCGCGCTTTCTCAATGGGCTTCACATCGTGACTCAAGAGAGCAGTTGGTGGCGGTTCATGTGGAGGATGCGGAACCTCTAGTTTCTTCAGGAAAGAATCCATCTTGCTTTGTGAATGGGGGCAGTAGACTGTAAAGCCTCTTGCACATCAGGCAAGACGACTTAACAGCGATTATATGAATCCTGAGCTCGAACCCCAGAGTGCCTAGGTACTTCTCCAACTCCCCGGTACGACTCATTCTCTTTCTTATCTGCCCCACTCGGCTATCCCCCGCTAATCCAGGCTGTTGGGTTATGCCCGCCAATCACGACCCCGTTGAGGTTGCGGATAGCTTCATTGTATCATCCATGGTCCGAGGCCGCCGCCTATGTCCACCAATCAACAGCAATATTACCCGAGCTCCCGGATTTGTCCCGTTCCCGTCTTTATGTCCATTGTAGGTTTCCACCTCTATCCATAGTTCACCAGTGATGTGTCTCAACTGATCATGTTGTCCTTCGAGATAAAAAGCTCCGGGCTCCGTCATGTTCCACCTGAAACCTTATAGGTGGCACAGATAGAGATACAAGACCAGAATGAGCAGCAGCATTCCACACAACCGACTTTACAGGATCGGCGTTGACGTCGGTAGGTGCTATAAAAATATGAACGCGCACCCACTGCATGACGAGTATATACTGACAAGTCGCTACCAGGCGGGACCAACACTGATGCCGTTGTGACATGTCTCTCAGAGAGCGGCGAGCCCTCTGAAATTGAGGTAATTGCAAGCTGCAAGAGCCAAACCACGCCCGACGTGACCACGGGAATCCGAGACAGCATCCGAGAGGTGATTGAGACAGCACAGGTGCCCCAGGATGCAGTCATATCTGTAAACATCGGTACAACGCACTTTATCAACGCAGTCATTCAAGCCGACCGCGTTAATCTGGAAAGAGTGGCCGTCCTTCGCCTATGCGGCCCATTCTGTCGAGAAGTGCCACCCTTTACTGATTACCCACCCCAGCTTAGGGGCGTTATCGAGGGTTATTCTGCATATCTGGATGGCGGTCTTGAAAGTAGGTTTTTTTTTTTTTTCTTCTTCTTTGTCTGACCTATATCATCCGGACTGCCCCAAGCTAACGGAAGAGGGTGCTAAGTTGACGGCCGCTGCATCAAACCGGTGAAGGAGGAAGAGGTTGTGGCCCATGCAGCAGAAATTCGCCAACGCAATATCCCGGTCATAGTGGTGGTGGGAATTTTTTCACCGCTGGACACGGCCGATGTTTCCCAAGAGGAGCTGGTGAAGAGCATTCTCCAAAGGGAAATCCCCGGGGTCGACGTCGTCTGCTCAAAGGATATCGGCCGAGTTGGCTTCGTGGAGCGTGAAAATGCCGCCATCCTGAATGGAAGTATCTTGAAATTTGCTCGACGCACCATCAAGGGCTTTCAAAAAGCTATTTCAGACCTTGGATTGCACTGTCCCCTCTACCTGACTCAGAACGACGGGACGATCTTGCAGGCTGACGTGGCCACCACCAAGCCTATCAAGACCTTTTCATCTGGACCGACCGTATGAATTCCCTGACCACATATGATAATGGCGTCAAGTCTCCTAACTGAGCTTAGAATTCACTGACCGGGGCTATCTTTCTGGCGGGAATCCATCGCCAAGACTCGGAGATTAACCTCAAAGAATGCCAGATCATCATGGCCGATATTGGTGGAACCACCTCTGACTTCGCAGCTCTCTCCCCCTCTGGATTCCCACGTCAGGCCTCTGCCACCGCTCATATTGGCGGCGTACGAACGGCCTTCAGCATGCCCGAGGTCCACAGCATCGGTTTGGGAGGCGGGTCTCTGGTGCAGACCGATGCTGCTGACAAAGTCTCTGTCGGCCCTACATCAGTAGGCCACCGATTAAGAGCCGAGGCACTCTCCTTCGGTGGCAAGGTTATGACAGCGACAGATATTGTAGTTGCGCAAGGGCTCCAAGGCGATCGTCTTTCCGGTTGCCAAGTCAACATTGATCCGGAGATCGTTAAAGCCGCATCTCAAAACATCTGCTCACAGCTGGAGCGATGTATTGATACAATGAAGACTTCTGACGCTGATGTCGTCCTGTTGCTTGTCGGTGGAGGGTCTATCATTCAAACTGGTGAGCTCAAGAATGTTCACAGGTGCATTAACCCACCATTCTACAAGGTTGCGAACGCCGTCGGGGCAGCGATTGCCAAGGTGTCTGGGGAAGTTGATAGAATCATTATTCCCAATGGCCTTTCCCAGGAGCAGATATTGGAGAAGTTAAAGGGAGAGGTAACTAATCTAGCATATGGGAATGGGGCGAAACCAGGATCCGTGCAGGTCATGGAACTGGAGTTGATCCCACTGCAGTATACCACTAATAACGCTGTACGGGCGATTGCTAAAGCGGTACGGACCTCTATATCCCGCCCTGAGTTGTAATATAGCTAATAGTTTCTAGACTGGTGAGCTTGAGTGGAAGAAGGGGCCTCTTACTCCTCCGTGCGAAGTGGAAGATCCACTCATCAAAGAGATCCAATCTCGGCCGGCGGACAGCGTGGACTCTAGTTCCCATGCTATCAACCATCTAGAGGTCAACCCTGTCTCAAATATAGACCTGGAAACCTATAATCCTGAAGTTTCCAAGGAGACCGGGGAGTGGTACGTTTCTGAAATCGACCTTGAGTTTATAGGTGAAGGTTGTGGTATCCTTGGAACGGGTGGAGGCGGATCAGTTTATTCGGGACTTTTACACTCGCGGGAGACTCTACGTTCCCAGCCGGAAAAGCGAATGCGCATTGTAGAGTCTAAAAATCTGAAGCCCGATAGCAAGATCGCGATGATCGCCTATGCGGGAGCTCCCTCGGTCTCGAATGAGCGTCTAATCAGTGGCGATGAGCTAGGTCTCGCCTCTGAAGAGCTCTCCCGCTTCTTGGGGATTAAAGGATATGACGCTATTATGGCCGCTGAGATAGGCGGCTCGAATGGCATGCGGCCATTTGCATCTGCTGCAGCCATGGACCTGCCCGTGGTAGACGCGGATACTATGGGAAGGGCTTTCCCTAAGGTTGACATGGCCCTCCCGTACGTGTTCGGTCAGGCGAGCCCTGCTCCCGCTGTGCTTTCTGACGCCCGTGGAAACGTCCAGATCATTGCTCGCGTGGAGGACAGTCACCGTTTTGAGTCAATCATCCGCAGCGCATGCGTGGAACTTGGACTATACACTGCCTTGAGCTTGGCTCCGGTGTCCCGCGGGGTGGTGGATAAGTATTGCTGTTTAGGAGGAATTTCGCTAGCATGGTTTATTGGTAGGGCTATATGTCTGGCGCGGCAACGGAAAGAGGATATTGCAAGGGCTCTGGTAAGACAAGAATATAGTTATTTGCCACCCCTCCCCTTTTTTTTTTTCGATTGCTAATGTTTCCCAGCTGAATGCCATGCCTGGAGGACGCCTCTTGTACAAGGGCAAGGTGGTAGGTGTCAGCCGAGAGATCAAGGGCGGCTGGACAATTGGCACTGCCACTCTCGAACCCCAGGATGATGAGGACGGTGGCAATGAAATAGGCTCAGGTGACCGACAGCTGGTCCTCAGCTACCAGGTAAGTGTTCGCTATAGCTTCATGTGTGGCCCTTTCCTAGGCTAATTTTGCGGGGGGTTAGAATGAATTCTTCAGTGCCGTCCTCAAAGATCCGACGGGCAAAGAGAAACCAAGTACCCTCTGTATTACTCCCGATTTGATCAGCGTCATTGATTCCCACAGTGGAAGTGCTCTTGCAACCCACGAGCTGCGATATGGCCTCCGCGTCTCAGTGCTCGCCATGCCTGCGCACCCACTCTGGATGACCACCGAGGGACTCAAGGCTGGAGGACCTGGAGCATTTGGGTAAGTTTTTATATCTATCCCTTTCCCAAAAAAGACCTGATCTCTCTGTATCCTAAATCATGTTATCATCCTCTTACTAATGCATAAAATACAGACTCGAAGACACATACCAGCCCTTGGGGACCGCATGGAGCGAGCCCCCCTCTGTCTTCCGCACTTATGCATCCTGATTTAAAGCCACTTTTGTCAATCTTGAGACCTCATATCTGAGGCAAAGTTAGGCTTTAGGAAAGGTTTTAGCAGCCGTCTCATATATATCTTAATATTGAATACCTACTGTAAATCTATCATCAACAGAAAACGCCGATTGCCACGATATTCCAAAGGGCTCGATAGGAAGTAAAGAATGAAATGAGTATATAAGAACAAATGAATGGGAGGTTTTATATATATACATACGTCATAAAATAGTAGTCATCTCAGGTGATAGCATCAGAATCAAAAGGAGCTTTTGCTGACCAAGAATTAGGTCGGGAAGGCCAACCCCTTTCACTCAGTTGCATCCCCTGGAATTATATAAAATCACACCCTGTATTATTTTCCGTCAAGCTCCGAGTTATTGGTAGGTCATGATCCCAGCTCGTAGACGCGCTTCAGTGGTTCAGACCCCAACTCGGATGGAGGCAGCTTCATACCCCGGCTTTCCATTTCTGGGTGAGCGGGCACTTCCGATAGGTATTTACTAGTCATATTAGCCCTCTTCTGCCTCCGCAAGCGGACCAGCACGACAATCAAGACTATGACTATTATAGCCACTACGGCAATTCCAACTCCGAGCCCTATCTTTGCGCCTGCCGAGAGTGAGCTGCCCGACATGGTTGGTTCGTCGGCAAGCGTTCCCGGGGTTACGGGGGCACCAGAGGTGGGAGCAAGGGAGGAGGTACTCGATAGGGTAGTGGCCATTGTTGCCGTCGTTGTAGATGTGGTGGCAGCGGAAGTTATTGAGGAAGCGGACGCTGAGGAAGTGCTCTGTGCATCGATTAGGGCCACTGGTGAAGGGAGGGTAAACGTCCCGTTTGAGCAACAATCGAACTGGCCTAGGCCTATCGAGTCCAGGTGGCAGCAATAGCTAGTCAATTCGCTATTACACGCCCAAATATACTGGCCGTTACTCGAATCGTCTGGATTACTTTAGAGAAGGCCCATTTCTCAGGCGCAGGGAGCAAGAGTCATACAGGTAGTGCATTGGATGGAGCAATCATTATAGGATTTGCTCTGGCATGAACTTGTATAGTACAGGCCAGTGTAGTTATACGTATGGCCCGGGGAAAACGTTACTGTTGACCCGTTCGCAAAGTTGTTCTTGTCGCGACAGATTTTGTTGTCCATGCACATATCTCCCGAGGGACAACAAATATTCGAATTCGGGCAGGGGACATCGTTTTCGGCGATGGTTCCATCACGGTAATAACATGTCGCCGAGATGAGTGGCGTGATTGCCAGCAGGATCAGCGATCGCATCTCTACGTTGAATCTCTCTCTCTCTCTGTGTGTGTGTGTGTGGGTGGGTGGGTGGGTGTGATGGTCGCAAGCTGTCTCAATTACAAAGGACGAGAGATAGGGATGGCAACGTAGACTGAGATGGAGACAGGAAAGAAAGGGGGGACTCCTCCTATCCCACCCTTTGTCCCCATTGCTATCGCTTTTACTATTGCCGCTGGGAGTGTTTTACCCAAGCGCCGTAGGTGGGCGCTAAAAACCAGCGTCAGGAAACAGTGCTGCGATTGGCTAACCGATGGGACAGCTTGGAAGAAGGCGCTAAGGAGTTAAGAAAACCGTGAGGCTTATACCCATCACTGGCTATTGACATCGTAGGATGGGCGAAATGGGAACACTCAGCGACACAGCAAGGCTCATGTCCGTCGGCCTTTTTCGAATGGACCCCCACGGCACGAAGGTCTATAATCAAATGCTCATCTCACTGCCTATCTCCGCGAAGGCTATGGCCAACATTCTCGTGAAGGCCCTGGGTGAGTGGAGGAGAAGAGATTTTACTTGTCAAAGTTGGGTTTTGGTTGTAACATGCTTATATGTTATTTAGGTCTCCATATCTTCCTAACCCCCGTTCTTTTTCCTTTTTTTTTTTTTTGCTTATGTTTTGTAAAGTGCAATAGCACCACCACATCCGAGATATTTGTTCCCTTTCTCAATATGCGTAACGTATATACTGATGTGTAAGGTGCCTCTTAATGCTTAGCTCGGGAGCATATCACCGCTTGGTCTCCTATAATTCCCACCCAAACATTACAACAACGCAAAGGAGTGTCTAAAAATTATTCCGGCTGTCGCTGAGGATCTTCTAAGGCTTTACTACTTTAGAGTTAACATCTTCCAGAGTACCCCGCATTCCACGACGTTGAACCTGACCAGGTTTAGTCTAGGGTAGAAGAGATTCCACGCGAATAAATACGGTGTCCTGATTCATTTCCCTCCGATAGAATACCACAGAGTATGAGGTTAGGACCCCTTGTGCCCAAATTGTCCGTCCCATCTCCGTCCCCAAATTAGACGCGGATGTGAATCTCCGCACTACAACTGATTGACGGGAAAAGGAAAAAAAAAAGGATAACGAATGGGAGAGAGATTACTCTTTTCAAGAATCAGGAGGCCTATATTGTGGAGAACAGGTTTGGGGAAACATTGTGGAGGTGGCGTTTTGTTCGTCAGAAGTAACGTGAACTCGTGTTGACGAAGGAAGATGAAACTCCGGCGTGCATCAGCTGTATCCGCCATTGAGTGTAAGGGGGGCCCATGTAATTCCAAGCCATGACAAGAACAGAAAAGCTTTGCTGAGACGTCTTGTAGAGGTTCCTCCGAAGACTAAGCTTTGGGCTCAGGTCTTGTGTCGTCGATATATTTCTGCAGAATAAATTTACCACCAATAGCAAGGTACTAGGGAAATTGCCCAGCCCGGCGATTGGAGGACAATCCGGGACGACATGAAGGCCACTGCTAGTTATTTCTGCAAGGATCGTCGGGGGAGGAGGCATGTGTGCATGAGCCGTTCTTTTGTTGTGTGCGTGTGTTGTAGAGATCTAATCTGCCGGCTATAAAATGTCAGTGTGTGGGACGTCAAGAAGATAGGATCATCAAAAGATCAGCTTCACAGTCAGTCTCTCAACTATTGCCAAGGTCACTATGTCAAGAATCTTGAATTCTTTCGTTCTCACTGCCCTAGCGGCTGGTGTCATTGCAAACCCAGTGGCAGAGCCAGCTATCACCGAGGCTCCCAGCCTCACAAAGAGGGCCACCACCTGCACATTTTCTGGCTCTAATGGTGCATCCTCCGCTAGTGTTTCGCAGAAATCATGCTCGACTATGGTTTTGTCCAATATCGCGGTGCCTTCTGGAACAACCTTTGATCTGAGTGATCTAGCCGATGACACGACGGTAAAGAACATCTTCTCTCCTAATTCCCCCGCAAGTTAGCGAACGGGTGTAATGGAAGTACTAACAACAAATGTTTTCTCATAGGTGATCTTTGAAGGCGAGACTACCTGGGGCTATGAGGAGTGGTCTGGTCCTCTCCTTCGCATCTCAGGTACCGGAATTAAAGTTCAGGGTGCTTCGGGGGCATATTTGGACGGTGGCGGAGCTCGCTGGTGGGATGGTGAGGGTAGCAATGGAGGCACTACTAAGCCCAAGTTCTTCTATGCCCATGATCTCACCGACTCCTCTATCACCAACTTGCATATCCAGAATACCCCAGTCCAGGCAGTCAGCATCAACGGCTGCGATGGATTGACTGTCACCGACATGACTATCGACAACTCTGCTGGCGACAGCGAGGGTGGTCACAATACCGATGGTTTTGACATTGGAGAGAGCTCAAATGTCGTCATCACCGGCGCTAATGTTTACAACCAAGATGATTGTGTCGCTGTCAACTCGGGAACTGATATCACAGTGAGCGACACGGTTTGCTCCGGTGGCCACGGCCTATCCATTGGCAGCGTTGGTGGTCGTGATGACAACACGGTCGACACAGTTACTTTCAAGAACTGTGAAGTAAAGAATTCGGACAATGGTGAGAGGAAATCTCCCTTATCCAACTACAAGGGGAAGAAGAAGAAGAAGAAGAAGCGAGCGTCTACTAACATTCGCCGCTCATCTGTAAAGGAATCCGGATCAAGGCCTCGGCGGGTGACACTGGCACTATTACTGGAGTTACTTACTCCGAAATCACCCTTGCTTCGATTAACAAGTATGTCTTCCCACCCCTCTTTTGCTATTCTCGGTGCTAATTTAGTAATACAAAGATATGGCATTCTTATCGAACAAAACTATGATGGCGGTGATTTGAAGGGAGACCCCACCTCAGGTATCCCGATTACTGACTTGACTATCGAAAACGTCGCGGGAACGGGTGCTGTCGCCTCGAGTGGCTATAATATTGCCATCGTTTGTGGTAGCGGGGCCTGCTCTAACTGGACCTGGGAGAATGTCGTGGTCACCGGTGGTAAGAATTACGGCAGCTGCGAGAATGTCCCCAGTGGCATTTCATGCTCCACCTAGGGTTTCGGTGACGGGGATATGCGTTTGGCTGAGTGAGACCGGGTTGCTGTAGTCTCTATGGGTAAAATATAAATTAAAATAACATGATTATATTTAGTATTAAGCCCTGAAAATAGGAGGAGATGATAGCAATTGATAAAACACAGAAAAAACAAAAAACCCAAGGCTCGCAATCAATATACACTATTAAGGGACATTAAGCAGAAACATAAAACTAAATACCATCAAAACGCATGGTTACAGCTCATCTTCCTCCACCGGCTGTTCCCTCGCAGTCTCTTCAGTGTGGAGCAAATACCAATCCTTGAAGTCCGCATTGACCAGGTCGGCGTTGCTCTCCGCTTTGCCTGAACCAAAGGCCTTTAAATCCCATCTCTCAACACCCTCAACACCATCTAGTTCGGTTCGATACTCGCGGAACAGATCAGCGTTGAGCCGCTCGTACTCGGAGTAGGCTTTAGGCCAACCACCAAGTCGTTGTACTGATAACTTCAGCAGCTGGAGGTGTTGACGAATGGAGTCACCGATTGGTGCCACACCATTCGAGGACTCGGCCATATCCATTTCATAGGTTGACCCGTCGAAACTGATGCTGCTATCCAGATTTCCTTCTAATTCAGCAAGCCCAGGATCGCTGAATGCACGGAGGATGTTTTCGTGGATCGCCGTAGCACGCTTGTAGTATCGACTCGCTAGCTCGTGCCCCTTTTTATGGGATTGGTATCGCTGCCCCACCCCGGTGTAGAGCTGTGACAGAAGCACCGATACCTCAAGGGTACTGGAGTGACGAGCTCCATGGACCCTGCGGCAGTTGTAAACAATATCTTCTGCCAGACGAATAGCCGCTGACGTGTTGCCCACCATGTAGCGGGCCATGATGAAGAGACGACCTAGGGCGAAAGTAACATATGGGTCCCAGTTTTGCTGTGCTTCGCGACTGCTCCAAAGAGACGTCAACAGCCACTCCAGTGTCTTATAGTTCCGTTGAGCTCCGAGTAGCGCAATCAAAGTGTTCAAGTGCTCCAGCCCAATCTGAGCCAGATTGACCTTGAGTTCTGAAAGAACCTTAAACACATCGGCCAGCATGACTGCGGATGTATCAAGGAGATTCTTTCGAACCTCTTCGCTAGCGGCCGGCGCACATCCATAGCCGGATACCTTAATGGCAAGAGCCAAGGTGAACTGGCCAAGAGATGGGCTAGAGTGGTAGCTATCTTGTGCAGACATGTACTTGTAGGATGCTATCGCCAGCTCCCTAGCTTCATCCCACTTCTGGACTTTAAGCAGTGAAGCTACATACTCATTACTAGCAATGCCAATTGAGCGGGCAAAATCAGTAGACTTATGCGTACTGAAATACCGGAGAACCATGTTGATGAAGACGGTTACCTGCGTCGAGAGCTTGAACCCAGTCTGCTTGGACACTTTACTGAGGAAATAGTTGGTGAAGTCAGCAAAGACGCGTGCAGCGATAGACTGACGCTTGTTCGCGATAAGCAAATTATGAAGACGCGCGGCGGAGCTGACTACTGAAATAAGTGTGGCTGAATTGGATCGGATTTCCTGGTGGAAGTGCTGGAAGTAAACCGACTCAGTAGTAAGGGAGGCTAGGATCTGTGTTACGCTGGAGGACTGGCGATGGAGATGGTACTCGAGCTGGGCAAGGAAGAGGAGACTTTGACGACTCTTAGTCGACAAGTCAAACTTAGACGATTTCACATTACTCATGTCGTTCATGATAACCTGGCGATATACCTCTTCAGTGAGCTCTACCGTCTTCTGGGTCTGGTGGCTTGCACTGTACATTGACGCGATGGTCGTAGCAGCCGCACTCAGTCGTGACACGGAGGTCTCGGTCATCAGAATCTGCACGGTGGCTTCCTGGAGCTCCTGGACGACAAGCTCAGTCTTTTTGTGTTTGGCATGGAAGCTGACGATCTCTTTCATCTTTGTGAGTGACTCTTCGTGGGCCCAACCGTAGGTCTCACGGAATGAGGCGACGCGTTTACGAAGCACCTTGACTGCTTGTTCCACTTGTGTGGATGAAACTGATTCGGACATTGCCAACCGGGAAATTGTTGAGGACTGCTCTTCGTAAAGAGCCTCCAGCGTCGCAGAAATCTCTTTAATATTGATCTCCTCTGACTTTGTCTTGAGCAGCTCCTCGTAGAGCGTAATTGCTTCAATTTCATACTGTTTTGATTCCTGGCACAATCTAGCGAGAATGAGAGTAGCCCTGATTGTGATGGATGCTGTGGCGCTGAATACTTTCTTTACTTGTACCTGGTAATCTAGAGTGACTTTATGAAGCACAGAAAACTCGGTGCGGACAGAGCGGAGACACTGCGTGTGGCGGTTGAATATCTCCCGGACAAACACCTGGTCGTTGAACTTGGAGCTGAGCGTAGGCTTTGTCAAAAAGGCTGTGAACAAGATCGTAGAATAGTCCAACGCCTCCGAGTAGCGACCCTGGCTCCACAGCTCAGCAGAAACAATGTTGAGCGGCTCCAGGGCGTCTGGGTGACAGTCACCATTCTTGTTCAGCGCCCGAATGATGCGCTGGTAGTAGTCTAAGAAAATTGGACGTGGACGAGTGAGCTCTGCCAATTTCCAGAGGACCTTAATGACAGATGTATGTTCCTCTGACTGGTAGTGCTTGATATAGTCGTTCAACAATTCTTGATGGATACTAATAATCATTTCAGTTTGGGAAGTTCGTTCCAGCAGAGATAGCAGTTGTTGAATAGAATGCACGCGTAGTTCGTCCTCAACACCTCTCCCCAGGCGGAGGGCATAGTAGAGTCTGAGCCGAATATCCTGCTCTTCCACCAGGCGGCAGCGAGAGTGATAGCACTGCGATAAACTTTCCGCCAATTTCACACACTTTTCAACATCCTTCAAGGGTAAAACAACATCCTGAAGGGCTGAGGCGAATAGGGATGCCCAAGAATTCTCAAGAACCTTGGTCACAACCCGGGTGGCATCCTGCCATCGACGCTGCGCGATATATTGGGTGATTAGTGTTTCTGTGGTGCTATAGAAACTCTGGTCTGTGGACGTCTGGGAGGACGACGCCTCGTAGATCATTTCCTCTATAGTGGTTTCAGACACATATGATGAAGATGAGCTACTTGCAGACTGCAAGAGCTCCCGAGAGGTGATTTGAATTTGCTCTTGTAACTCCTGATAAGAAGATGTTTCGGTGCTGCGGGTGCTGTGATAGTATTCGGAACAATGCTTGTAGACCGTCAGGGCAGTACTGGAGAGACCGACTTCCTTCATGACACTCGCAACCTCCTGCAGGTGGGCGACTGTCGTTGCTGACATTGTCACGCTGACTTGTTGGTGGTCCTGCCAGAAGCTCAGCAACACGGATGACGCCTCATGGGTTCTCTTCTGATTGCGGAGGAAGCTTGAGTACGCTAGAACGACTTGGATTATCTTTTCCTCAAGAGCAGCGGACGAGTTCATGCGGAATTCATGGGTCACGCGCTGCCAATACTCAACATAGGTGCGTTCAGCGCTCGCAAGGTTTCCCTCGGCCAGATATCTTTCTGCCAACTTGATCAAAGTACTGATATCATACAATTCAGTTCCTTCAATCACTTCGTCTTCTTCCTCCATATCTAGGCGAAAGACGTATCCATTCTCACTGATGGCAACACCCCCACGATTTACCAAGTGGACACGCAGAGAGCCTGACACGCCAGAGCTATATTCAGTGGAGCTCAGGGATTGAATCTGTATGGTAATTGTCTCAGCTTTTTCAATCTCCTTGACAAGTTTGTAGTGTTCCTCCAACTGTTTCATCACGCTGATAACCTGCTCTGATGTCCGGCCATACTGAACTTTGAGACACTCAACAAGGAGAAGGAGCATCTCCTCACGCTTGACCATAATATCAGTCTTGGTTTCGGTGATACGAGTCCGAGTGATGTCAAGGAAAATGTTAACCATCTGCATGGTGACAGTGTGACGCACGCCAAGGAGCTTTTGGCTGAGAAGAGCTACCTCATGAAATAGGGGGAGCGCTTCAGTAAGCTCCAGCTGCCGGTAAAGATGGGCCAGGGAGATGATGGCCTGGAGAGTGGCCACATTTTCCACAGTTAGTATCTGGCGATAGACGTTGGTGATGATGGTTTGGTAAGACAGGAGTTGCGGAGGCGGGGCGTTTTCGAACACCGTTCTCTGGAGAAGGATGATGGTGGTCAGGGCAGGAAGAAAAGGGGCAAGATCCTTGGTTGCCGCGGCCTCTCCGCTTTTGTTATAGGTGATAGTTTGGCGGAAGTGAATTACCCAGTAGCGCAAAGCGAACTGCAAGAGCGGATGTTTATCCAACAGGGCCTTCGCATCATGATGGTCTAGAGAGGAAACCGATGATGGCTCGTGCTGTTCTATGAGGTTGACCTTGATATAAAATAGGAGACGAGTCGTCAAGTCGGCATGTCTATCTTTGATAGATGGGATCAGTTTTCCTGTGGAGAAAATATCCAAAAACGCTGTGCGGATTAGACCGTGGCGCAGGTGGAAGAACCCATTATGCAAGAAGACAAGAGAATGCAAGGGCTTCAGGACATGTGACGGATCGATGGGCTTATCAGAGATCGTCAGCTTGTCCGCCTGTATCGATATTAGGGCAGACAGTTCTTGTGAATGGAGAGGGCGGTTGGCCGTGGCCAGCCAGAGCAGCATCAGCTTTGCCTCACTGGTGACCTCTTTCTTCTGTAGAGTACGGAGCACCAAGTCGGTAACGCTTGGCTCCTCCGCGAGCAGGGTATCCACGGCCTTGAGGATATTTCCACCAGTAGAATCTTCACGAACTAGCTTGACAATGAGTTTTGCGCACAGAAACGACTGGTTCGCGGACGCAGTAATCTGCTCCACTATGGTATCCCGGTCTATTACATCAAGCTCGGCGAAGGCGGGGCTGCATTCAAAGCAACCGCGTACGACGGCTGCGATGTCATCAAAGATGTGATCATCAGTGATTTGGATGAGGGCTAGATCAGAGGTGGCCACTGGAGTCTGAGCGCCAAGGGTAACAAGCTTCGTGTTGGGTGCCTTGGAGATGGCGATACTTAATCGTTGAAGTAGGTCTGCCTCGCTACCAGAAATCTCATCGACACCGTCAACAACCACAATGAGGTCTTTGGCTCCTTGGAGAACGGTGCCCAGGGCTTGTTCAACCGTAGCCCAGAGGAGATTTTCGTACGTTCCTTGATCAGCTGCCATGTTCGTACGATGGAATCCATCGCTCAGGATCCGTAATAGGGGAACGTTTCCAATGCGCTTCTCTAATAGCTGAAAGAGAATAGCCTTCGCGATGGAATGGGATGATGTTTGGATAGGAATTCTCGCATCTGCTAAGAAGTTAGCATCCATCTGTGTCCCACACGCGGAGATCCAATGACCAATCGGGCATGGTAAGGTGAAGGTAAGGACATACTGATGGGGATGAATAAGGTTTGATAGGAAACGCCGGCATGAGAGTGCTGGAGCTGGTCAATGATCACCGATGCCAGTACGGTCTTGCCACAGCCTGGGGTGCCCGTAAAGGCGAGGTGTTTCTTTGGGCCTTTTAGGAAGCGAGTAAGATACGGCGCCATCCACAGGCAGGTCAGCTCTTCCCGGTCATGGGCCAGGTAAGAGGCACTATCCTCTAGGCTGCTCACAGAGCTGTCTTCTGGCGCTAGCCAAGCTCGGATAGTTTTGACTTCGGACACTGTGAGGTTCTGATATGAGCCATGGTCAAGACATATTGATTAGGCAGAAATACATACCCCGATCTGCATCCAACGGCTCCTTGAGCAATTGGTTCTTCCACATCGATTCGGAAATGCGCTCACAGCGTTGGCAAAAGGTCTGAATCTGTCCTGGGAAAGTACGGTAGATGTTGACAGAGAATGCTCCGCTAGTGACGCTACGCAGGGTCTTGTGGAAGTGAATTGAAACGCTTGCAACAAGCGTCACAAGATCGGACAACGCCAGGATCAATTGCTCTTGGATTTCTGGTGTCACACTGAAGAGCTCGGTTCGTTCGAGAAGGTTCACCAGGGACATGGACAAGGTATAGAAGAATCCGAAGGAGATCATCAGGGGGCCCGCATTCTCCCTACCTAGCTTCTGGGTTATCAGTAACAATTCAACCTCCGTGTTAGATTTGATTAGGATTAAGCCAGTTCCATACCTCCAACAGCATCGCACAATAACCGTACGATAGCTGCGCTGCCAGGTTGCTATCGCCAGCAAATCTTTCGATGGCGAGATCAAATGAATGCAGTCTCTCCACAAACAGTTGCGCCCACGCCAACACCTTATCGTAGTCGCTACCCTCGGGTGGCAACAAGCTCATACGTTGAGTGCGAATCCAGTCCAAGAGAGATGCATGGGTGTTGGTCAGCAGTCGGGAGGACACACCTGCACCGAGCTCCTCGCCGCTACGACGCTGGAGAGAGGTCACGACAGTGGTGATATTCGTGGTACCGAAGGAGTTGAACTTCCTTGAGGTCACTCGAGAGCCCTGGATCGAGTGACTTAGACCCACGGTGGAAGCATTATCGGCATCTTGCATACCCGAAACGTGTCGAGAGCTAGAAAGCCGCTTTGTGTGGAATGGGCTACCCAAACGAGGGGGTATGGGGGACATGGGAGGCATGATGGAGGAAGCCATGTTGGATTGTGGTTGACTACGATTCAATTTCTGTTTGGGAGTTTCCGGTGCCTGAGCAGGTCTACTACTGGCTTGAGACGGAGCAGGGAGATGGACGGTTGGTCGCGGAGGTTCAGGAGACTCTGGGACTGCTTCACGACGAGAGCAGCAGAGCAGACGGTACAAGGACGGCAGTGTGGCGGTAGAGGTGATTAAATAAACAATTAATGGTGGCCGCGAATAGCTGACAAGACTACAGGGCTGATACAGACGTCGAAGTGCTTCCTATTTATGCCCCAACATCAAGAGTTTCACAGCAGGTTCTGCACGTTGTCGTCTCTTCTTCCGAGGTGCGTGCTAGCCATAGAATTGGTGGCTGGCTGCTCAAGGCCATATACCTTGCACCACCATGACCAGGGGGAGATTTAGCACCACGTCAGGGTTAGTGGAAGCGATGACAGTAGGCCAATCCAAGAGGAGCCTATCACGAGCCATAGACCTTCAGCGTCTGGAGGGCTCTTTCAAACTGCAGTCTGGGCCCAGGCAGGCAGGCAGCAAATCCGATATCCGTAGCGAAACCGGCACTTGGCCAGGTCTTTCCTTTCCTTTTCTTTTCTTTTTTCTTTTTTGTTCTGAATTTCTTTTCCTAATTCCTTTTCCTTTTCTGATAAGGTTCTAGGCTGTGCAGCAGGGTACTGCTGATTGATTGTGTTCATCTGCATGGTAATTGTTGGCATGGGATTATGCCTGAGCTATTTTCCATCCATATGCCATTGTATTCTTATTCTTCCTTTTTTTTTTTTTTCAGTTTCGCTGTCCCCTCACGAAAGCCATAACACAGACTATCGGTCCTTTTTTTTTTTACTCTCCCTGAAACAGCATAGAATGTTAAGCAGCATAGAATCTTTCCGTAGGGTGCAGGATCAGGATGCAAGTTCCCCCTCATGAGCGTCATCGGAGAGAAAACTTTGGTCCCCACCGAGAGGTTCCTTCTCAGCTGGTGGGATGATGATCCTTTGTCGGCAAGGCCGGAGAGGAATCACCCAGGATCAACTAAGATCAGGGGAGAGGGGGTTCCGGGGACGATGAGTGGCTCGTCTGCGTGGGTAGTTTGTGCCAGCGATGTCAAGCATGGGTGAAGAAGAGCGAGTGGCGAGTTGTTTGTCAATTGGAGGGGTAGGCGGCTACCTAGTAATATTTTGTATGCGACTGGAGTAATAATAATAATAATAATAATAATGATAATAATAATAACGCCCATCACTTGACGATGATCGGGGAGGGTTCGTGAAACTGAGGAGCGATGGTCTGTGTGATTGGTGAAGGAAGCTAAAAGTCGCGACTGCAGGCGTCTTGTCTTGCATTAGGTTCCTTCCAGCCAGCCACAGGACTGACTTCCTTTGTGTTTATTTTTATTCTTTTTATTATTATTCATTTTTGCCGACATTCTCAGTTTACTGACGGAGTCCCCGTTTTCCGAGTAATCAATCCACTCTCCTCTATCCTTCATCGCCTCTATTTCCCCCCTCTTTCTTTGTACTCCCTCTCCCCATTATCCGATTGGACTAGACGATTGGGGAGGAGTGTAGTATTGTATCTGGAATGGATGCCTCTCGTCTCTCACGGAGGAAAAAAAAAAAAAAAAAAAAAAACAAGCCAAAAGAAAAGTATAAAGTATAGATGGGAGGCCCATGGCATGGCAACTCCACACTCGAGCTTTAAGAACTTTTAACTTCTGACTTAAGGAGAGGAAGGAATTTGGAATTCCGTGCCTGACGAATGCTGATTACCCAATGGTGGGGATTAGAGAGGAGGCGGAAAAATGATGAATCCCTTAGGTAGCTGAAGGACGTCTCGTTGGGAGAAGGGGGAATGAATGGTCCAACAGCTGCTGCAGAACAAGTCTCGCCCGTGGGTTATACCGGAAGTAGGATTAGATCCAATAGTGGTTCGTGTGGATATAATACTACATGGTAATGTAAGTATATATTATATATGCCATTTTACCTCCGACGTGCCGGTCTACTTGCATCAAGGCTCTTCTCCACCACGGAAGAAAAAGGAGGGGGGTTAATCAATCCCCCATACCAAAATGAAACCTGAATGCACGACAAGACAACCACCTCCAATTATTACTCTAATATTATCCCCTCCTACGGTTGTTATTTCCTCGACTTGTCCTGAGGTTGTCGATCGCAGGTACCAAATGTGGAGTCGACGCAGGTGACTATCCATTTCGGGAAATTTTAGGAAAACGCCGGTCGGGGGCTGAGCTGCTGCTGATGTCGGTTTATCCCTCATGAACCATGCCGGACACGCTATGCATCTCTCTATCTACACGGACGTATGGACCTACAGACACGGTCGCATGAGCAGCCCCTCTCCCACATAGAATGGCTACCGACGACAAAAAGACCCAACTAACCGACGCCCTGACGGACGAGTTCAAAGCGGCGGGCTACACGGACGACAATATTCAAGCTGTTATCGCAGAACAGAACCGTCTCGCACAGGAAGGACATAAGACTGCCTGGATTAAAGTGCACAGACGACATCTGCTGCCCGAGACATTGGAAGCGTACCGACTTCCCTGGGAGTGGGACCAGGTAGGTCACCATCGCTCACAGATTCAGTCTGATTCAGGGTAACAGCAGCAAATAATAACCAGAGAGCGCTTGCGCATAGAAAAACGTCAACTACCTCCTTATCAAGCAATGGATCTCGGAGGACTTCCAGGAAGAGCTCTTTGCCCATACGCGCCGTTTAGGGGAATCCAAACACCGTGAATTCCAGAATACCCTGGTTGAACCGAGAACCACTGAACTGAACAATCACAGGGGGGACAGGATGTATCATCATGTGAGAAAGAAGGGACCACCAGGGAGAAGTCGGATCTTCACAAGATAAGACTGAGAGCATCAGATATATATAGCTTTCCTCATTCCATATTGCCATAATGATTCATATTCATATAGTCGTGCCCCCCCAAGACTCCTCCACAAACAACAATAATAGTAGCAATAGCCATCTATCATCGTATGAACTGAACGCGACCGCGTCAACTCGACCACGTAGCGCTGCGTAACTTAGCCCAAAGAGGAATAACCACTCCAGCCCCGCTAGTGATGGACCACACCCACTCAGCGAAGTTTACGACAGGCAATTACTTCAGGCTGGTCAAAAAGGCGAATTCCATGAAGAATGCCCTGGCCGGATTGGGTTCTTCATTTGGTTAATCGCCAATTGCCTGGGGTGGGAACACAAGCTAGGGCCAGGACCGATCTAGAGGTGGTGCTTCCCAGAGAGAATCCGAAAAGGACAGCCACCTTGGCGTTGCGTTCAGCACTCTTCTCGGTAGAAGCAACGGCACACGAGAAGAAGCCCTTACCAGATGGCGAGGAACGCGTTCTCCTCGGCGTCAAGAATATCAACCGGGCGAGTGACACCCAAGAACCTCGCCAGCTACGATGGATGTAAGTTCCCCCTTCCCAGTGATTCCACGATTTGTCCGTCGACTCTGACAGCCATCCACGACACAAGGCATCTGTCTGACCAGGAGATGGAGCTCGAGGCCTTTGTGGTAGGTTTTGACCATTGATTGCCCATGTCCGTGGATGGATCGATGCTCACCTGGTTGCTATCGCTGGCGATGTTAGAACTGCGCTATAGAAGCGTACGGACTCGGCAAACAAGGTGAGGCCTCCAAGTTATTACATCGCCTAATATCTGCCCTCGAAGGTGCGGCTTTCCAAGGCAAAAGATTTCGCCCGAATCACGCTGTGTCGCAAGTTCAACTCCCACACCATTCGGGAAAAACCAGTATCACTTTCCTCGCTCTGCCATATTTCTTGCTACAACAGGCCAGCCAACCGAGTGAGCCCGAAAGCACCAAAGCGCATTGGGTGCAGCCATTGGTTCAATCAGCTTACCATCTGGAATCATCCATGAGCCGGGAAAATCAGCAAGCGATCCGACGTTCACGTACCAACATTACTGATATCATCCATGTTCCCCAGCTTTGGCTTCTCAATATCGGTGATAGTGTGTATCCCTTACACTCCGTATATCCCTTGATATGATAGCTGCGGGCTCCACCCGAGATACAAAGGTATGCTCCTAGCTAATACCAAGCGCCTAGAGTTTATAGCGACATATGCACCTACGCCGCTATATGATGGCCCGCAATCATCGATCGTCACCTCCACCATTGGAAGAAATCCTTTCCCTCCTACAATTCGAGTCACTCTGAGTTCCGGGTTTGTCTTTTGTTTGGAGCGTGATACGTGTGGTTCTTGGTTTGTTAGTTTCCCATCTCCTTCTCGCTTCTTGCCCTGCAGGAATGAGGGCTAAAGAAAGAAAAATTATATTCATTAAACAAAACAGAACTTTTTGCACCAAGTGCAGTGCACACTTAAAGCATCGTTAGATATTACCATCAAAGAGAAAGACTATCTTTTCAAACTCCAGAATGAAACCCAACCCATTGAAGCACACCGCTGGCACTCAATCCTACAATCCCACACCGTTTCGGAACCGCTACTGATCTCGGCCTCTCCGAAAGAACTTGAGTCCAAGCAAAGATTACCTGTCCCTATTCCACTGGAAGGAAACTATTCCTGGGACTCGGGGAGGGACAATCCCAAAACCACCGTTTTCAGTACAACGGACCTGAGTCCCCAGACGCTTGATGAATACAAACTACCTTACTACTGGGATTTATCGAATGCTGGGGTAAGGCCTCTTCTATGGATTAAATCTGATGCAGTCATTCCCAAAACAGTTGAACATTTGAACCTGACCGCTTTTTTTAGGCACAAGAGAACCTCATAGTTGCGCAAGAACTCACAGAACTCGATCAAAAAATTCTCTGTAATCACACGCGGCGATTGCGCACCATCGCCGATATTGAGAGCCGTTTTGACGACGGGGAATTCGACTTTGAGGAACCGCATTATATTCCCCCCCTATATGTACTAGAGGCAATCAAGACCCAAGTTGTGGCGGAGAGGGCCAAGGCGCAGGATATTTTAACAACAGATTTAAATGATGTTGCTGGGAATAGAGGCGAAAGTAAAGCGGAAACAACATTTCGGCCATTCTTCAAGTGGCCAATCCACAACCAGGACCCTATTGCAAACTTGAGTGGCCTTGAGCTGTCTCAAGAGGGTCCAGCGCAGAGGCAAAGCTCTAGTCAAAAAGAGTTGACTTCGGTCAACAAAGCCACGCCCCTACAGCGGATGAAGAGTTTAGTAGCGCATATGCATCGCGAAATCCTCTTTAGCAGTGAACGTCGTGCCGCAAGCAACTATAATGCGCTGCCGACAAGGACAAGAGCGGATGTAGGAGCACAAATCAGCAAGCTTCAGGGGGATTCTCATACCAATCGCCATATCATCGCCCTCATCTTTACATTTGTGCGCCGCGTAGGCCATCTCCTTGACTACTTTATTGACGCGGATTACGACTGTATCGTTAAGAGGAAAGTGTGGGCTGCGGTTGAACTTGTTCTCCAGGTACGTTTGTCCACCACGCCAAGCGTTGAATAGTCATTGCAGCCTAACATGCGCGGGGAATCTTGCGAGACCTTTGGACCCCCACCCTCGGATGCTCTATTCGAATTCCATTGCGAGGTCTTCTCGCTCCCATTGCGCGATTTAATAAAACGACTCCAAGAAATACAAGATGGCGCGTCAGAGCAAACAGGTATTGTTCGGTCCGTGGTGAGGGCGTTCGTCCAATTTGTGCTACTCCTTGCGGACACATCTGCCCAGGCCACTCGGCTCATAGAAGACCCTGAGCAAAGCTCTAGCAGACATGATAACCCGGTTGGCTCTCGCAGGGGAACCTCCCGGCGTCGAAACCAACCCACTCCGACACAGGGGGAATACGCAGTAGTTGATGATTCGAGCTGGGAGGATGAGGACGACGACGAGGAGGAGCTGAGCTCGTCCAGCAATAGTAGACGTAGGCAGGGTCCCCGATACGATCGCAAAACCACAAAAACGCCGTCATTTTCCGATAAAAACAAAGATGAGAGTGAGGAGAATGGGTTCTTGAGTAAGGTAAACAATCATGTCGACCTCCTCTTCACGCATCTAGATAAAGCACGCCGTGAATGCTGTCTCATGTCATCTCCGAGAGAGGAGATGGAGAGTACCTACAACGGGGTCGATTGCGGAAGGATCGTCAGTCTGGTGTTACGTTCTGTTCTCCAGGGCCATTCCTCCTGTGACTCAATGCCTCTACTCGACATTGTGGAATTATATGCCACCTATACGACATCGATGGTAGGACCTCCCGTCCTAAGTTGTTAATATGGAAGGGTGGCCCGGGCTGACTGAGATTCCTATCTCTTTTATCTTCTCTTTGTTCTTTAGCAACTCCAAGCACGAGCTCGGCCCAGCAAAAACCTGCTGATTAGCATGAACCTACTCCGAGAAGAGTTGGAGATCATCAGTGCTAATGTCAGCCAGCAGCTCGACGTAGTCAACTCGCTCTGCACATCCGATTCTCTCGAGGGGGACGAGATCGAAATCGACGACATTCGCACTCCGATGGCCTTTGAATCCTTTTACTGTACTACTGCCGAGAACCAAGTAGTGGTAAACATGTCAACTCGCGAAAATCTAATGGAGATCCAGGCCAATTTGCGAGAAAGACACAATGTATTCGAAGAGTTGATCACGCGCACCGATCGTATTGAGCGACAGGTATGGAGCCCCCTTCTCTCGTTGTAATCCCCGAGGCGCTAGCACGGCACGGCAATTGACTCTCCATGGCATAGATTGTTCAACGGGTCGATATCATCCAAGAAGACCATGGGAAAGCCATTCTCGTTTTCACTATCGTCTCGACGATTTTCCTGCCGCTGTCGTTTGTGACGAGCTACATGGGGATGAATACGGTGGATATCCGGGATATGGAGATGGGTCAAGGGTTATTCTGGCAGGTTGCCATGCCTTTCACAGTCGCCGTGGTGGTTACTGTCCTGATTGTGGCATACAATGCCAACCGTATCCTTGGCTGGCTGCCCCAGAATGGAGGGATACCTTAATCGACGCTGGAAGAGCTTAATGACATGAATAGACAAAAATACGCGGTGGTCCGTAGGTATAGTAGCAGGAAACTGACAAGCCTACGATCAAAAGAGTACACACAGCACGGATTCATGGTTTGAATAGCGGATTGTCATTGAAAACAGCAAGAAAGCAATTATTGTCATTATTATTATTATTGATATATACATATGTCCTGATCATGTCGTCGAATCCAGCACCGGAAGAGTCGGTGAGCTGATGTCCTGATCTCTACCCAGGAGGCTCAGGGTCTATCTGAGAAGCTGACCCGCCATCACCACATTCAATGTTCCCTCGAGAACTGTCAAGCGTGATGACAAGGCAATACATGCACTGGTGGCAGTTCTACTCCATCGCCATGCTGCCGCTCAGAATACCAGGTCGGCAATAACTCGCTCGCTACGAGCCAAGGCTTGCCCACAGCAGGGAGCCAGGCTACCGGGCGCATATGGCATTTTGTAGGTGCACACAATTGGATACCCGCATCGGAGAGAGTGAAGGGGGGCAATTCGTCGCGATTCAGGCCACACGCTTAGTCTGAGCCCAGCTCAGCTCTTTTGTACCTTGGGCCGATTGAGTTCTTCTTTCGCAGATGATCACGGTCTTGCGCCCCCTCCCGAGTCGATGGCGCATATAACATATATCGGGGTATCCTGAAGAGGAGTTAATTTGGCAGGGAAAAGGTGGTGACGGCGTGTTGTAGTCTGCAGTTTTTGGGGGCTCTGGCTCATATTGGGGTGGGTTTAGTCGCTGGGGCACACACTCTCGTCTGCGCCAACACGATCTCAGGAGTGAGGGCACAGCCACCACCGCAGATGGGCGTAGAGGAGAGAAACACGGTCAGCAGTTCGGGGGAGGTATTTTTATAGGCGTAGAACAGGGGTGTCTTCCCATCCCTGTCGCGAGGGGAGCAGCTTGCACCACCGCCAAGCAGGATCTTGGCGATCTCGGCTGATGAGCCCTGAGCAGCGAGATGTAAAGCGGTTTGGCCACGATTATCAGTTGTGCCCAGGGGGAAACCACGGCGTACCAAGAGTTGGACGACTTCCAGATGCCCACGGTGGGCGGCCAGGTGGAGGGCAGTCATCCCCTCGGCATTCTTGGCTGTGAGAGTCGATTTGCCCTTTTCAATTCCCTTCTCCACGCCTGCCACATCCCCTCTCATAACGGCATCAAGAAAGCACTGAACGGGCTCCATAACGAGAATTGGGGGAAACGGTGTCGTCGACGTTAGTTTTTTTTTTTTTCTCTCTTTCCTTTCCTTCTCTTAGATTTCTAGTCTTTTCTAGTCTTTGTGTTTTATTCCCTCTTTTTTTGTTTTCTGGTTTCACTTCACCCGAGGGATTCACTTCGTTTATGAATTTTAGCCGGACACGATAACTTCCACCGTGGCATTTGATTAATTTCCTAATCCGTCTTTGCGGGGCACCACTCATTTGCCTCGTGGAAGAGGCTAGGCGATATGAGGCCCTCCAATGGATGTTTTGATTATGCTATAAGAAATAAATAGTTAACCATCAACGACAAGGAAAGTCCACCGACTTCGGGAGGGCCGACCGACAACGAGGTCAGTGGAGCCGCGGATCGTAACGAGGCAGTTTGCCAGCCTCTTTTTCCTCGGGGGGTTCTGACTTCTTAATATACTTACTCTACCCGCCGTCCAGATAACTACGAGGCACACACCCTTCTACTCCCGCCAAGTGGCCTGTTACTATGCCTAATCATCCTAGCATCCTTGTTGGCAGCCACTGTCTTGTCTTGCAGCCAGAATCGAATAGTACTACCTAAGTACCTAGCAGTACCTACCTAGTACCTAATACCTAGTACCTAATACCTAGTACCTAATACCTAGTACCTAGTACGTACCTAGAGGTACCAGACAATTGAAGCAGTTTTTCCCGGACCATTGATCTCCTCGGCCAATGAGCGACGCCGAAACGATTGACCTGATTGGGCTTAGTTGGGCCTGCTTGATACCTTACCAGTACTAAGGCACCGTACCCAGTCGTGACCATCGCCTTATCAGGCAGCGAAGCTTTCAGGTCTTTCGAGCCAGTCAGAGCCCCCCATTTAATCACGCGCTCGTCTCGTACTGTCAGGTATGGTCATGGGCAGGATCCACCATCCACGATCTGACAACTGACAAATGCGGCCTGAGTCAGGTAGATTAAGGGTTAATTAAGAGGAAAATAGTCCGTCAATTAGCGGGAGATGCGATTCCTAAACCCGGTTAAGACAGGTGGACTCGGCCAATAAGGTTAACTAGTTATCTCATCTCCAACGTGGTTATTTAATCCGAACTCCACCCGAACCAGACCAGTACCCAGGTACCTTAATCCTAAGTAGGGACCTACTCCGACTAATAGCAACACTAATGGAAAGATTTGAATTGGTATCTCTGTCTTTTGCTTTCTTTTTCTATCTGAAAAGAAAAGTGAAAAAAAAAGTACAATAAACCCTCCTCGGCAGTCCCTTCATCAACCGAGCGGGGCCAGCTCTAATTAATTCCTTCTTGATATTAGCAACAATCTCTCGACAAGGTTCTCGAGATACTTTAATAACCGTGCCCCTACTCTATTAGAGTCTAAAACAAACACTCATACTCATCATGAACGATATGGGTATGCTTTTTTTCTCTCTTATCACCGCCATGTCTCACACCGAGAGTGGCGCCCACCAACCAACCAACCACAAACCCTCCACCTCGCCCAAAGTTGCATTCACAATTATTATATAATGAATGGGTTGGGTTTATGGGCTCTTGTCTTACCTGCATAGCCCCTTTTCCTGGTACTTTCTTTTGTGGCATTGATTGATTCACATGATGTCCCAATTCGAATTAGTTTGTTTCCTCTTTGCTCGGTTTCCTAGGTTTGAACCACAGTAATCTAGTAATTAATTGTCAAAATAACCATAATAATAAGGATAATACCTTTGGTGGACCCTGAAAAAAGTCCTACATCGGAAAACCACAAGTCATCCCTCCTCCTCCTCCTTCTCCTCCTCCGACTCCCCCTCGGACTCCTCGTCGCCTGTTATAAAACTACGATGAGGATAACAGTTGCCCAGGCCTTCTTGAATCGCTGGCGATGGTATCTCGGTGGCGCTGTTGGAGCATGCACACTCCTATGGACACTTTACTTTTTATCCACACCACATGATAGACCCCGAGTCATTCTCCATTCCCCCTACACGCCCCCCGACAACAATAATGCGCCGCCCCCAGAAGCCCCTTTCCTTGACCCTCCTCCGTCCGACGGGCCTCCAGCCGGCCCACCAGCTGCCGCGGCGCAAAATTCAACCTTGGGAGTGAGTTTCCTTGTCCTCCCTCCTCCCCGAGTCCCAAGGACACCGACACTAATCAAGCCCTCTTTCCCTATTTCCTAGTTCGAAGCAATCCTAGCCCTATCTCCCTTCCCATCCTGGCGAACTACAGGTCTACAAGCAGCCGCACGCTTCACCGGTCTCGAAATTCAGATCCCGGCGCAACCCCCTATCCATCCCGAAATTGTGGATGCCTTTGCCGCCCTGGGTCCTGAGGATGCCATACACCCGAACCATGGTTCCGCCCTCGCTTGGGTCGCGCACCTGGATCTGATCAAACACGTTGTCCAGTCAGGCTACGAGACGGCCTTGATTCTCGAAGACGATGTCGACTGGGACGTCTCGATTCGTGATCAGATGCGTGCGATCGCCGAAGCCGTCCGCCAGTTGACCAAAACCGACGGGGCCGAGACTGCGCCGTACGGTCGCGCATGGGACGTGCTCTGGGTCGGGCTTTGCGCCGAGACCTGGAATAAGGGCTTTGATACCGTCTTTGTCGATGACGAGACCGTCTGCCCGGCTTCGTCGTACGTTGGTCTGGCCAAGGGTCCCGTCGACCGCCTCCCAAAGGGTCAGCGTGCTGTCTTCCATTCTGGGGCCCCAATCTGTACCTTTGCCTACGCGTTGACCCGGGAGGGCGCGCAGAAGGTGCTGCTAGATGTCGGTGCAGGGAAAGATGAAGCCTTCGATATCGCCTTGATGAGGGGCTGCGGGGAGCGGAATTTGAAGTGCATCTCGGTCTTGCCGGAGTTGTTTCGCCACTATAAACCCTCGCCGAATCTGGGGGTCACCGGGAGTCTGGTCAATTCGGGCGATGATCGGAAGATTGTCGAGGTCGAGACGGAAATGGGCTTCACGGAGAATATTGTAGAGAGCGCACGATGCCATGCCTTGTGGGGGAAACCTTGTCGAGAACCACCACCACCAAAACCAGAAGAGCCTCCTAGCAAGGCATAGGATTCCCAGCGCAGGGAGGATATATATATACATATCCCCGTTATCCTAATACAGCAAATATCCGCTACGTCACCGTGGAATGAAACATTCGCACCCAACCTTCCACGAAGAAACGACCCAGGTTTCTTCATGGACATGCACAGGGGATCGCCCATTCATTTCTCAGGATTGGTGAGGGCAGTATATTATCGCGTTTACAGTGGTGTATAGCGACCGCGGCATGGTTTTAGAGCGTGAGGATTCTGTTCATGATTTTTTTTTTTTTTTTCTTCTTTGACAGCGATGAGTTGGGCGTTCTCGGTGTTGATTATTATAGAATATTCTGTTTGCCGTAGTACTACTGTACATAAGTGACCAGCATCATCCCCATGGGGAGACAAAAATAAGGCAAAGTACATACCTCTACTAGAGCTGCAGTGTCCCACGGAGTGAAGGTGTTTATTTCCGCCCTGCTTGTATAGTATGATATAATATTAGATCGTAATCATGTCAACTTGAATCAATACAATAATGATGCCCCGTGTATTGCTTCTGTTGTGAAATTCATAATTCAGCCTCTTAATAAACGCGGCTATCAACATATATGACCTAGATACGGTATAAAACATTGGTCAATCAATCTATCATGTCGTCAAAGAGTGCATTTTAGGAAGCCCATTCCAGGAGAGACGTCGAAGCCAAGATATCCAACTCCACCCCGACGCCTGTTGAATCCTTGTGCGAAGGGAAACTACATCGCATCAATCGGTCTAACTGGGCTGCAAGTAACAACATATCCTGCCCTCTCACCGTATGAATAGAATGTAGTGCCCCCGTCCCTCCCTATGGCTCATTTTATAACTCTCTCGCAAAACAACCTACACGGTTCACCAGCTCGTTCGCCAAGACCAAAATTACCTACCAAGAAGAGCCAAGAAATACGGGCATGAGACAGCCAAGGAGGCTATGATGTCTATCGTTTCCGATTGGAAATCTGGGAATTGCAGGGCACCACACCTACCTCCACAACGTTATCCAAGAGAATGGGCGAGCTAGTACTGTGGAGCAAAACAGAAATTGGAACCGTCACGATGCGTTCATGGCAAGGAAGAAAAGTCGAGGGTGCTTCGGACCGGTAAACTTGCTAGCTTTCCCTCTTCCAATTGCTTGGCGACCATCGCCAACTTCATTCCAATTGGTCACCCTTTTCTTCTGCCTCCCTTGATTTTCATCTAAACCGGCAAGGGAAATCTGAGGGGTTAGAATAAAGCGCATGTATTCGGGCAGAAAAGCCCACTATTACAATGAAGTTGGTTACTATAGTTCGTGGCAGACATGCTGATAAATATTTATTAGTCTAATGCTATCCAGTCAAGTAGACTGCAAGGACGACTCATTAGTGTTCGGTTAGTTCGAGGGTACAGGCTAAGATACCCAATGATTATGCCAATCCCATCTCCTTGTAAAAGGCATCCGTCTGCGGCTCGCGGCCCAAGAACTCTGTCAAAGTTTTCATCTCATCCTGACTGCCGCCTTTCTCGAGCACCTGGTACCGGTACCGACGGCCAGCTGCGTGGTTCATTGGGTTTGATTTGAAAACGGTGTAGAACATGTCCGTGGAGTAAACTTGGGAGCTGTGTATCATAAGTACTAGAAACAAAAGAAGCAGACCAATCTCGTATGAGATCGAGTAAATACCTTAGATAGCCGTAGTACCCGGCATCGTAACCCCCGATCAAATGACCGAAAGTAGCCTGGCCATGTCCCCATTCGTCACCCATGCCCAACGCCTCGGGTCCCTCCAGTTGTGCGATCTCCTTGCGCAGAGTGTTGTAGGTTGCAGAGATTGGCAGCGCTTGAATCTTTTCGTGGCTCTCCGGCTCGTGCACCGTCATGTCGAAGATACCAAAATGGAGCTGGCGGAGGTTAAAGAGAGCATCATTGACGTGCTTCGTTCGAATCAAGTTGGAAATAACTTCGTCGGGAATCTTCTCCGGAGGGTCCACTTGGCTCTTTGTCTGCTCTTTCCAAGCAGCGAGGTATTCTGGCGACAGTGTCGAGTAGTGCTTGCTAAGCGACTTTAGTTGGGACGGAGTCCAGCACCAGTTCTCCAGCATCTGGCTCGGGGCTTCGACAAAGTCACGCACGGTATTTGTGCCATGGAATCGGGCGTAGATTGTTCTCGACACCAGGTTGTGGATTCC
Organism: Aspergillus sparsus; assembly: GCA_027569235.1. Taxonomy (NCBI): domain Eukaryota; kingdom Fungi; phylum Ascomycota; class Eurotiomycetes; order Eurotiales; family Aspergillaceae; genus Aspergillus; species Aspergillus sparsus. The sequence continues at coordinate 143,166 of JAPDES010000088.1, forward strand.
ATGGCCCAACTCGTGGAACAGAGTAACCACTTCATCATGCTTTAATAGACTCGGCTTCTTCGGGGTCGGCTTGGTAAAATTGCATACCAATGCTGTGGCTGGGTAGCGGCGCTTTCCTTCGGCATCAATGTATCCCTATGTCTCCAGATCAGTAACATGTTCCGTACCCTCACACACTTGCCATTCATTGGTAACCTACGGGTTGGAGGTTGAAGTTGGCAGCATGACCGTATTTACCACTGCGGGGAAACAGGTCAAGGTACAGGTAACCAACGAAGCCGTTACCCTCGCCCTCATCATCCCAGACGCTGAAAATCTTCACATCCTCGTGCCACACAATATCACCACCTTTGCCAGTCGAGGCGAGAGCTGAACGGTCTTCGCCCGTGATTTCTACAAATACAAGACCGAAGAGCTCCTCAAAAATGTCTAGCATGCCCTCAATCGTTGTCTGAAGTGGGAAGTACTCGGCGATGAGCTGATGATCCAGCGAATAGTCCTTCTCCAGCATTAGGCGATCGTAGAATCGATTGTCCCACAGGTAGTAGTGCCCGTCAAACGTCTCGCCACGGGACTCCACATCACTCTTCTTCAGCTTCATGAGCTGCGCAATCTCTTGCTGGCCGCCAGCCGTCAAGCGGCTCCGTAGATCACCAAGGAAATTGTCGACCGTCTGTGGAGTCTTGGCCATCTTGTCCTCGATCCGGAATGCTGCGTGATTCGGGTAGCCAAGAAGACGAGCAGCCTCATCACGCAGAATGATAGCTTCTCGGAAAAGGGGAATGTTTTGGTTGCACTTGTTCTCGTTCTTGATCATCACTTGCTTCCGAATTTCGGCGTTCTTGGCGTACTTCATTGTAGGGAAGAAGTCCGGGTATTTGAAGGTCAACCACAGCTTGCCCTCATGCTCGCCCTCCCCCTTCTTCAGTCCAGAAAGCACATCCTCCGGGACACCCTCCAATTCCTTCGGAGTGAGCCAGATTCCCTCGTTTTCCTCGTTCAGGTTCTTCTGGAATTCGATGCTTATATGGCTAAGCCGCTTCTTGATTTCCTTGAACCGATCGCGCTTAGGTCCCGCAGGGAGTCCTAACCCATTCCGAATATAGCTCTTGTGTTCTTTCTCCAACAACCGACGAGACTCGGGATCCAGGCTTTCATTTTTATTCAAGACGGCATCGACGAGCTTGAAAACATCCTCGCGCATCGCCATGTCAATGAAGAATTCGTCCATCAGTTCCTCTGCCTTGGAGGACGCATCCCGCAGCTCTTGCTCTGTTGAGACTGCCTGGTAAAAGCCCAGAATGGAGGATTCCAATGACATGGTATTCTCATCGTGAGCCAGGGGCTTCAATACCGATGCGAAGTTGGCCGTTTCAGGTGTAATGGAGGCTGCAACACCATCGTGGACTTTGCGAGAGGTTTCAATGAGACGTTTTGCATCATCGACGATTGACTGTGCCGTGGCGGTAAAGAGCGGGGGAGGCTGAGGGGGACGACGGAGGTGCTGGGGGGCCATGCTGGCGGTAGTGAGAGGCTGATGACGCGTAGGATTAGCACCGGATGCTGTAGGTCTTGAACTGCGAAGATGACCCACGACTGAAGATAGTCGGGAGATAGTGGGGGAGCTGGAGAGACGCAGGAAGGGAGCCACGATGACGAGGAGGAGGCCCGTAGCGAGAACGAGGGCGTGGAGATAATAAGAGCGGGGGGCTGGAAGGTAAATGATGGCGGGCGCACCTAGGCAGCTAAGCTTGGGATGAGCCGGGAAAGGGGTCAGGCTGATGTGGGGGGTGTGGAAATTCAATTAACCGTCACGGATGGGGTTTCTCTTGGGATTGGGATTATGTACTTACAGCGATAGCAGACGGTGAGGTACTTTGGGCAGAGGAGGGGAGGTGGATGGAAGATTAAGATCCAGACTTATGCGTGCGGAGGCGGGGAGATGGATCGGATTGACCAGACAACGCCAATATACCACCTAGTAAGGGAAGGTACAAATAAATTCTCCCAACACAACCACTCAATACAAGACTCCCTTTTTTGTTTTGTTTTTTTTAGCATCTTTATTTCCAGATTATTCTAATTCAAAATAGCGTCGAAAATGAATTTCCAAAGCAACCTAAACCATCGCAAGACAAATATTACGGCGGTTATGTCGCGAGATTATGTAATCACGCCAGGTTCGTGTCCAAATCCGGTCGAATTTTGAGTCCTCAGGCAGGCACATAGAAATTCCTCTTCTCCAGTCATTAGCGAGTATTAAGAATATTCCAGGCACAGTACCTAAAGTATACTGGGACTCCCTGACCAAAAGACAATGTCACGTATAAATTTATATGTGTCCTATGCCTGGTAGACCGTTCAACAAAGTAGAACTCCTGCTCGAAACAGTCCATTCCCACAATATATATATGTTGAATCTATTTGTCAAGCTTCAAGGTTAATAACACATTCCATGATTCCAAGCCGAATAACTGCCTTTACTCTTCTTTTTTGTATTAACCACATTAATTTAACTTACCATGCGATATCTGTAGTACTTTTTCTGGCGAAACCAAGTAGGGTTGGGAATTAGGCATAGGCACGGGGATGACACCTCTACAAGCATGTCCAAAAGGGGTTTTAGAAAAAGGGACTCGGAAGTTGGAACTGGGAGCTTGAAGGTATAGCTAGTGCCTACCTAGGTACATTCTAAGACACTCATGCAAGTAATTCGCGTCGGCAATATTGTACTTATTACATGATATTGATGCATGGTGTTGGCTGGAGTGAGTCATAAATTATAATTAACCCAGGTTAGCATCAACACAACATCTACTTTCCAGACTAAAATTCTATGCATAGTTTCTTCTGTTTTATCTCCCACTCCGTTCTTTTTTTTTTTTCTAAAAACAAAAGAGGCATACTCTCGGATTCTTCGTCATTATGCAACGTTGGTTGAACTCTCGGGTGCCTCTCACCCCTAATTGCTTTGTGAGGAGATCAGGAAGTCAACTGGCACAGACCAACATTCGAAGCATCTCAAATGCTACATTCCTAGAGAGCACTGAAGCTACTGAGGTCCAGATTTCCCCCAAAGACCCTCATGATGCCAGCATTGAACAACAAAGGCTCCTTATGAGGTATAAACCCCCTCCTCCCTATTGCTCACAGAAGGATGCAAATCACCCCTGATTAACTCTTGTGCGTCAAGAACAGACCGGAAAGTTTTTCGAGAGATCACCGCCGACCCCTAACTTCTATGAATGGTAGGAAACCAACTACTCTTGACGATTCGTACGTTTCCCCATGGTCAGATGAAGAATACGTGTGCATGTACTGTACATAATCTTATAAACAGGGCAGGTTCATTGGGCTTAGCGGCGGTGCAATCTTCAGGATTACGATGACGCGAAATGGGGTAAAACATATATGTGCGTTTGAAAATGATGAAATAAAGAGGTGCAATTGCTGATCTGTGCTGTTATTGCAGTTGGATATCCAGGAGGTGCCGTTCTACCGGTTTTCGACGAGATTTACGAGACAACCGACTTTAACTTCATCCTCCCCCGACATGAACAAGGAGCTGGACATATGGCTGAAGGGTATGCCAGAGCCTGCGGGAAGCCTGGAGTTGTTTTGGTGACGTCAGGACCGGGCGCGACCAACCTGATCACCCCGATGATGGATGCTCTGGCTGATGGAACACCCTTGGTGGTATTTTGTGGGCAGGTAGCAACCGCCAAGATGGGACTGGACAGCTTTCAAGAGGCAGATGTTCTTGGAATATCCCGCCCATGTACAAAATGGAACGTCTCCGTGAGGAAGGTCTCTGAACTTCCTAGTCGTATCAATGAAGCATTTGAGATTGCTACAAGTGGTCGACCAGGGCCGGTTTTGGTTGAGCTACCCACCGACGTCACGGCCGGAATTCTAAGAAATGCCATTCCCCTACTAGAGGATAATACCAATGCTTTGAGCACTGTGGATTTGGCTACACAACATATCCGTTATAGAGATCTCGAGCGTACCATGAAGAGAGTCGCAAGATTGATCAATATTGCGCAACAACCAGTTCTCTATGTGGGACAAGGCATGCTTGCGAGCCATAAAGGGCCTAAACTTTTGAAAGAGCTTGCCGATAAAGCATCTATCCCGGTTACAACAAGTCTCCAGGGCCTTGGAGCCTTTGATGAAACCGATAGCAAGGCTCTTCATATGCTAGGCCTTCACGGAACGGGTTATGCAAACATGGCTATGCAGAATGCAGACCTAATAATTGCACTAGGGGCGCGGTTTGATGATCGGGTGACGGGGAGCATCCCCAAGTTTGCACCCAAGGCTAAGGCGGCGGCAGGTGAGGGCCGTGGTGGGATCGTTCACTTTGACATCACACCAAAAAATATAAACAAAGTGGTGGAAGCAACCGAAGCGGTACTGGGTGACTGTGCGGATAACCTGGAGATTCTGCTTCCTTTGGTTGAATCTACTAGTCGTCCTGAATGGCTATCTCAGATTGCTGAGTGGAAGACCGAGTTTCCCCTCCAAAAAGCCAAAAAGAGTCTTGATGATGGTTTGGTTCAACCCCAGGCCTTCATCCAGCATCTCAGTGATCTGGTAGGCCCAATCAAAGACCGCACAATCATTACCACAGGGGTCGGACAACACCAAATGTGGGCGGCACAGCATTTCCGCTGGCGCTATCCTCGCACTATGATCACCTCCGGCGGCCTCGGGACAATGGGCTATGGACTACCGGCAGCGATTGGTGCAAAGCTTGCACGCCCTGAAGCCCTGGTGATTGATATCGATGGGGATGCATCGTTCAACATGACTTTGAATGAACTGGCAACAGCCAGTCAGTTCAACATTGACGTAAAAGTTATTGTTCTCAACAACGAGGAACAGGGGATGGTCACCCATATTCAATCTGTGTACTATGGAGATCGCTTCTGTCACAGTCATCACCGAAATCCAGACTTTGTCAAGGCTGCTAAAGCGATGGGTATACAAGCCCAAATGTGTTCGAGCCCGGCTGAGGTGCATGAGAGACTGGAATGGCTCCTTAAGACTAGTGGCCCTGCATTGCTGGAGGTGCGGACCACAAAGAAAGCTCTCTGTCTTCCAATGGTGCCAGCAGGCTGCGCTCTCGATGAGTTTGTATACTAGGATGGGGGGCTATAGTCTACAAAGGAGAGTCTTTGAGGTGGGCTTTCTCGTAATAGCTCCTATAGTTTGGGTTATATGCCTAAGACTAGGATCCTACAAGCATGTGGGGAGTGAGTCAACCAAGAAACCAAAAGTGGCATCCTCTAGTTGTTCTTTTATTTTGATGCTTGAGAGTAGTCAAATTATGCTCGAGTAGTCTGTAAATTTTTATCAAACTCATTAAGCACGTCTACCGAGCCCATCGTAGAAAGGCAGACTACATACCCCTGGACAGTAAGTTTGTGAGATAAGTATCTCCTATGGACTAAATGATGAGTGCTCTGGCCCTTCAGTTTGTGGGTGCGGAGTAGAAGGTTGCTGCCTTTCTCCAGGAAACCAGATACAATAGCTCGCGTTTCTCTCTAGGCCGCCTGGAATGTATTTAACACTGAGAAAATCTTCTATGGAGCTTGTCTTCGATCTCAAGTATGCAGCCGTTTAAATTTCATCTCCCCAACGGTGCCCTTCTCTCGGGTTATTTCCACTTTCCCGGGCTTACTGAGAAGCAAACCTATGTGCCACTTGTTGTTTGCATCCCCGGTGGCGGTTACAACTGGATGATGTTTATTCCATCTATCATACTTTAGCTGCTCTGGGTATTCCCGTCATGGCGATAAAGCGGCCAGGTTACGGGGATAGCGCGGCAGGATTTGATATCAGTAATGACACCACGTACGGCTAGCCAGGCATAGGGGCGGCTGTATCTAAACCACACTGTGCTACCCGCTATATGGAAAGAATTTGGTGCTCATACCAATGCCTCGGGATTATTCTTCTGTCACAGTCCATTGGAGCCATGGTCACGACCATTGCCACTGGTTCCTACACTAGTGACGAGGGATGTCCACTTTGAGACCTTTAAACTCGCTGGGCATTCACAATATGTGTTCTGCGGCCCCCTCACTTGGTATTTTCTCGATGTCCTTTTTATCGAATGAGCTAATTCTCGTAGATACTGACGCCCGGTAGATGATATGTCTCCAAAGGACAAGCCACATTCGAATTAGATATTTGACTGATAAGTCCCTGCCTTTTCAGCCTAGAAACCGGCTATTGTCCGCCCTTTTGTTTTAGGGTACCAAGAAATTGATTGACATACGGTATTTCTCCGGTGGGATGTTAAGCTAGACGTGCCAGGAAGTGCACCTTCGACAGAAGCCACAAGGCGTCAGTTGACCATCCCCCCACGGGGAGTGGCCACTAATGAATTTAGGCTCTAATCCAGGTTGGCGATCACGATTATAGCCGGTGTACCCTCAGAGGTTGTTGATGGCTGTTGATATAAGATACCATTAGGTCTACTATAGTAATATGAACCAGTGTCTTCAATGGTTTCTCTTTTCAGCAACAATTAAACCAAGTCCCTGAGATCTGAACATCTGCCATCATGGGCTTTTCTCTCCGCCCCCCCAAAACGACGCGGAGCGTCAAACCAGCAAAGCCTGCCAAGGGCCACTTCTTCTTTGCCCACCAGCAGTTTTCGCGTGTGCCCTGGTGGAAGAGGAAGAACATGCGGACGCTTTACTTTTTAATTGTCATTTTGATCCTAACCAACACTGCCAACGGGTTCGACGGCTCCATGATGAATGGGCTTCAAACCCTCTCATACTGGCAAGAGTACTTTAATTATCCACGCGGTGCCATTCTAGGTCTGTTCAATGCATCTATGAGCCTTGGGTCACTGATTGGGCTCTTTGTTGTCCCCTACCTAATCGACTGGCGCGGCCGGAAGATAGGCCTCGCCGTGGGCAGCGCTATCATGTTGCTCGCAGTTGGATTGCAATCCGGCGCACAGAACTTTGGGATGTTTGTTGCTGCCCGCATTGTGATCGGATTTGGTGACTGTATTGTGTTGGGAAGTGCTCCGCTTCTGATCGCCGAGATTGCTCATCCTCAGGATCGAGCGGTGTTGGTTACTCTGAGCGGGGCTTCTTATCATTCTGGGGCATTTATTGCAAGCTGGGTTACACTGGGGACGTTGGAAATCCCTGTAAGTTGGGCTGGTCAATAAGAAATCGTGCTTTTCAACTAATGTCTAGTCCTAGAGCGACTGGTCTTGGAGACTGCCGAGCCTGCTGCAGGCCATCTGTACAGTTGTCATTTTGGTTGGTGTGTGGTGGATGCCCGAAAGCCCTCGCTGGCTGATCTACAAGGACAGACACGAGGAGGCACTCGACATCCTGGTGAAATACCACGCGGAAGGAGATGCAAGCGATCCGTTTGTACAGCTAGAATATGCCGAAATTAAAGCTGCAATCTCCCTGGACAAGGCAATTGGGCATACAAGTTGGGTTGACTTCCTGAGATCTAAAGGTAACCGCAAGAGGATCGCCCTAATCACTGCCCTTGGGCTCTTCAGCCAGTGGAGCGGCAATGGGCTTATTTCCTACTATCTCAAGTATGTCATGGATAGCGTGGGGATTACAGACGCCCAGACACAGTTGGGAATTAATGCTGGGATGAAGACTGAGGGTTTGGTCACCAACTTTGTCTTTGCCTTCTTCATCGAAGCCCTTGGACGACGTCCAATGTACCTGGTCTCCACGATCGGCACTTTTGTTGTCTTCAATGCCTGGACGATTGTTTCAGCGCGATATGAGATTGCACCCAACCAGTCTCTTGGCTACGCTTTCGTCTCCTTGACTTTCCTCTATGGTGTTTTTTACGATATCAAGTAAGTCACCCAAACTTTCTAATGCACCGAACTCTTCCCACTGACGGGGGCAAATGCTAGATCGGGCCTCATGGCAACATATACTACCGAGATCTTGCCCTATGGTCTTCGTGCTAAGGGCTTCACCTGGCTAAACTTTTGTGTGACTGGTGCGCTCTTCTTCAACCAATATATCAATGCTATTGCCCTTGATGCTCTAGCCTGGAAGTATTACATTGTCTACTGCGTTTTCCTGGGCTTTGAGGTCTTTGTTATCTACTCGTTCCTGATCGAGACTCGACACACCCCGATGGAAGAGATTGCCAAGTACTTTGACGGGGAGGGTGCGGTGGACGTGGGTGACATTGCGACAGCAGATATAAAGGAGATGGGCCTTTCCCAGACGAAGGATATGGGAAATAGCGCGAACGCAATCCACATTGAAGGTCAGAAATAGGGGGTAACGTTAGTATTGGTGTCTCCGCGTGGTCCTGTCGGGGGCATTCGTGGATAGTGAGTTAGCAAATCAGGAAGACAGAATGATATTCATGCAAAGCCTTTGCTGGTTCAAAAAAGACTAAACTCAGCAATTGCCTATTTTGGTGGGGGAAGGCTCCGGAACTGTACTCCGAGTAAAGTTGCTGCCCGGGTGTTGGGTGTCTGAGATAACCTCCTGTCTCAAAATGAGGTTTATTGGCGCCCATCAAACGCAAGCCTGGACCAACCAAGACGCATGGAATCCAATCATTTTACAACGCCAAGCTCAACCTGGTCCCCCTAGTGCTAGGTGATTAGCGGAGGAGTGTGTATGTATCCTTGTCTCCTCGTATCCTCGTCTTGCCGCGGCAGTTGACTTGCGTTGGAATTGCCGAATAGCCACTAGATTTTCTTAATTCCTTGACTCAATCTCTACCCCTTCCACCATCAAATGATTATTTATCCAGTAAACCTACAGATGAGCTAGGTTCCAAGCAATCGCGATGGTTACCCCAATTCACTAGCGCCCTCGTCGCCATCCTGTATGTATTTTGCCTATATTGGAGCTGGGAATGTTAACTGTTGAGGATTGGCTGAAAGGGCAGCGGTAGGAATATGATGTGTGTGGATATGACGGCCTTTTGTCCACCAGAAGACCAGCTGGCATGAGACCCCTTTGCGCCTCTCAGATCCAGAGCTTCCCCCTTGTAGATACATTGGTGATAGTAAGGGGTCGAGTCCGTAATGGATCCCTCAATGGCCGAGACATCTCGTTTTAGCTTTCGTTCAATTTATAAGTTTATTGAATAACGTTCCGGTTCTTTCCACATAATTGCCTATTTGATTTATGAATGCGTCCCAATCGACACTTTATAGTATATATCCAACCGTGACAGTCGCAAATTAGAATGCAGGATTCATGTGCTACTTTGAGTCCCACCCCAGCCTCTCTCGTGGCTGGCCTTTGACAATTTCAATAAATTCACGGGCAGGGCAAGTGCATCTCGCCTCGCCCTGGGAAACAGGTATGACAACCGAATAGACTCGAATACAGGTTCCCCGAGAGTCGTGAAAGGGCTCGGGACCCGTTAGGTCTCGCACTAAAATGGAGTATGGAAAGCAAAAAGGGAGAAGGTACGATCCGAATTTCCTAAAATAAAGCACCTGAATGGCCTTTTTATTAATAATGTAGGGCAAGCAGCCGCCCATCAGATCGATCTCTTAGTATTAGAATTGTAGGTATAGCCAAAGATAAATCCTTCCCTCCACTTAGTTAATCTCCAGGTCCTGGAACTCGATTGCACTTCCTTCCGCGCCAACTGCAAAAATTCCAATGACAGGGCCTGTAAAGTCCAAATCGCTTAGTTCGAGGGTATCGACCACCGCCAGATCTATCCAGCTCTCCTCCGAATCTACCCGAGATCGATACATCATCCGATATTGATTTTCCGTGTATTCGAGTCGGAAGTCCAAAGACAGGGTGCTGGTGGCATGTTCGAGCGCCTGGCTATTCATACGTGAAATTTTCTTCGCTTTGTTGAAAATCTCGAAGACCACTTTTCTGTCCACAGACTCATAGAAAATACGAGCATAGCGATGTTCATCTTTGTAGACTGCGAGTCCGCATTTGACATGTGTTAAACTCCAAGTTGCTATGCGTGGGATCGTCACGCTACTGGCTCCGCTGAGCAGGCGTTGTCTCTTCCCGGTGAATGTCGGGCTTTGCTCAGGGTGGTCCAGGTCGATGGGCGATGGGCTCAGTCTCATTAGCCCACTGCTGTCTGTATTGTATCGTTCTAGCGAAGCGTCACGGATGTATAGGTAGTCCACCCCCTGCGTGGCCGAGAAGTGGGAGCTATCTTGAGAAGTCTGTAGACGTGCAGAGGGGGTTGACTTGACCCGGTCCAAAGAGAGCCACTCGCCATCCCATGTTCCTGACGTTAAAAACGTTTCCCTACCCATGATACTGCGGCCACCATCTGCGATCCGGATCCCCAGACACACTCCCCACCATTGACTTTGATGGTCCTGGAATATATCGCAGTGGCCGGTACATTGGATATACTCATCAGTGCCCCTCGCTGTCAGGACTGGATTATCCGGGCAAGGTTCATAGGGACCCCAGATATCTTTTGCGCGTGCCAAGGTGATCATATGGTCAACATGCGTGCCACCTTCCGAGATGAGCAAGTAATACCAACCCCGGTATTTATACAGGTGTGGCCCTTCTGGATATATTCCTCCAGTTCCGTCCCATATAGTCTTTTCCTGCGAAAGCTTTGCACCTGTCGTAATGTCCAGCTTGAACTGATTGATCTTTGTGTAAGGGCCAGGTGCCGCTGATCCTTGAATATATATACTCCCATCATCATCCACAAAGATACTAGGGTCAATGCCCTTAAATTCAAAGTAGATGGGGTTACTCCACTTGTCGTGCCAAATACCATCTAGAGAGGCTGATACAATGAAATTTTCGTGGAGGTCTTGGCCCTGAGAATGGACCACATTGGTACAAACGATATAGAAGGTCCCATTGTAGTATCTGATGGTTGGTGCATACAGCCCACCAGCCGCAAGCATTACATCACCAGGCCTGCCAAGGTCACAGATTGTGGCATCGGACAGGGCAAGGCTCAACTGGCTTCGCCGATTGATTGCATTTCCTAGATCACCACCATAAGCTAAACCATTCATCACATCTGAAGGCTTGTGGACTTACCTATTTGCTTCCAAGACACCAGATCTCGGGAAACGTAAATTGGCAAACCGGGAAACATGTGAAAGCTCGAGTTGACAAGGAAATACCAGTTGTTGACCCGCACGAGGGACGGATCTGGCGCGAACCCAGGAATGATGGGATTGATTGGCTGAGTCATAATTAAGTTCAAATGAAAAATCCTCTAGGCAATCTGTCTGATAGTCGAATGGTGAGAAGATAGGAGGCTGTAAGAGGCAAGCGTGCGTGTTTATCAACCAGTTGCGCACCCAAATGGACTTTAGGATAAAGTGTAGAGACTATCTTTATCAAATAGACAATTTATTTGTATTTAACCGTCCAATTGGGAGGGGAGAACGTTGAAGTCTCTGACCAGTTATGTTCTTCGAGGGTGACTTGGGGTATATACATACCCTTATGATCAGGGTAGCGGCCTTGGCATAAGCTCTTCTATGTAGTTCCTTTCTGTTACACACATTGATTGTGTAAAAAACCAAATTAATAAGTCTATATAATGGACTCCCGAGGTAAAAAAGTTATAGACTATTTGCGAGGACCACGAGGTTAGGGACGGAGGGTGAGCTAAAACGAGAATCTTTGGGCGTACAGGGAATTAGTCTCCTAAATAGAAGATGGTTTCGAGTATGGGATGTCCGAGACAGCAGTTAAGGCTGATCTCTAAGTAAGTTGGTATCTTGATTCATGCGACACCGGCATTGTCATGCAACTTTGGCCGGACCTGATTACCTTTGTCCTATCCTATTTAGCGCGCTACTGTTACGCATCCTGTGATTTGATCGCCGAATAATAAGCAGCATGCACCTAGGAAGAGTGTCGGACCAGTAAAGTCAAAAGCCAGTTAAAGTAACTGAGGGTTGAACATTACCATCAGTTTACGAATATAGCAGCCTCTTGAACTTGACCGCTCCTAGCCAAATCCGATGATTCTCCGTGTGGGCACGGATAAAGTGCGATAATGGTGTCTCTGTGCTAGGTCCAACCTTATGTTGAAACCCTCTGTCTGGATACAGGCTAATGTCCTCCCAAGTCACCAAGCAGTAGTGCATCGGTTATGTATTAAAATAGTCGTCACTTAGCCAAGTGTATTTTACGCTTTACCTTCTTGAGTACTCCCAGCAACCTCGGCACACTTCGCTAATCAAGCGTCTAGGGCATATGGCGTTCTCTGGACTCATTGAAACTGGAGCTATCGGACGAGAGATCTCAGCCCGGCTCAGCCCGGAAGCCAGGGACTTACCCCACACTAGTATCGGTGCTTCCCTATGTAGCATGCATGATCTTCCCTGTTGCACCCACAGAGAGACCCTGTCATTCGCGATCTGAACGTCCAAGTATCAACGTCGGTAAGATCACAGATTACTCTGGCATGTCATCTCAAGAGTCGGGAAGTTTCAAAATGGTTTTTTACGTGCGATTTGCATTCAATATGATGATTCTATGAAACTTGTGAAACCAAATAATATATCAAAGCACTTGGAAAGCCACTGGAACAGAAGAGCCCTGGTCGTCCTCGCAAAATGAGTTCGCTCTCACAACACCATAACCCAGTGGCGAACTCCGGCGGAGACTTGGAACTGGTTTCCTGGATTGCACTGACTGAACCCCCTTGTTGATACCAATAGTTATAGATTAACCCCCATTAAAGCCCGGGAGGGCATGGCAATACAAACGCATATCCCCCGCAAATCGTCCAATTTAGCCGGAAAGGCCAATTTACGGTATTCACATGTCCGGGTGACAGCTCCATTAACTTTTCGGAGCCAACTTAGCAGGAATAGTCGGAGACAGAGCGCCTGCAGAAGACTGACGATTCTAAATTGATGAGTAAATCGATAAGATATTATGGGGTGGAATTACGCTAGACGAGTTGCCCATCTCCGTGGCGAAACTGGGTTCATTTCGTACAAAGTGTCTCTGATAGGACTCGGGAAAAGAATTCGACAGGGACAGGATGAAGCCAGCAGAACTAGGGCTTAAAGCTTAGTTAGTCCGAGCCACCCATCCCCAATGATAGCCAGGAGTGACCCTCTCCGAAGAAACATCTACGATTCTTAACTTTTATTTTTCTTTTCGTTTTTCATCCCTGGGGATATTTCTCATTGATGAAACGTGGTAGTAGCGGCAACGCTCGCCCGCTCAATTACGGTAAGTGGGAGCAAGTAGAAATCTGCGGCGAACGGATAGGGTCAGGGATAGACAGGCGCCGTATCAACCCCTCAAACCTTATTCTTCCTCCTAGTATCCTTCATTCATATCCCCGTATCTTCGTATCCGTGTGTGTTCAGGCTTCAGGCGGACCCGCCTGTAAAATCTACTTGTAACGGCGCTAGTTCTGACGGGGTCGGAGGGTTTCCCGGGCTAAGGCGAGATCCAACCCCTGGTCCTGGAATAACGAACTATTTCACCATGTAAGCCTAACCCCTCCCCAGCTGCTCTTATTCCTACCTAAAGGGTGATTGTCCGCGCTAGCCTGCATCTGTGGCTTGTTTCAGGGTAGTTAAACGGATGGATCATTTTCTTTCTTCTCCGTGCTCCCCATGAAACTCTGCATATTTATTGAATATGTAGCGTCGGCAGTTCTTGCCCACCACCTGCCATAACTGGTTTTGCGGAGGTGTCCCTACAATTGATGTCTTTTTAAATCTCTAACATTCAGTGCTTCGTGAATACAACCGCTCTATCAGCCTAATTGGCTCCGGACCGCGTGGCCATTCTGTCCTAGCTACCCGGGATAAGTTGACTCCACAGAAGCCTGTGTTCTTTTAGTGATACCTATAAATTACGAGGACTCGAAGTCTGCTCACTCGAGCTCTCAAGACTTTGCTAGATCCCTACCAGTCTATCCTTATTCCAATCATGACAATGATCGGGCTTGCGACTCTTTTTCTAGTGCTACCGATGGTATCCGGGCAGTCTGCCCTTTATGGCCAATGTAAGGAGAATGATCGACGCATGTGAGGGACGAATAACACTGACGGCAATTGGCAGGCGGAGGGATCAGCTGGACAGGAGCTACTACCTGTGTCTCTGGAGCATGCTGCACTTATTCAAATGCATGGTATTCCCAGTGCCTTCCCTGTAGTGATAGTAGCAGTGCTACCACCACAACTTCGAGTCAATCCTCCTCTAGCACCACATGCAGTCTTCCATCAAAATATACCTGGACCTCAACGGATGCGCTGGCGAGTCCAAATTCAGGTTACGTTGCTCTCAAGGATTTCACCCATGTGCCCTACAACGGCAAGCACCTTGTCTATGGATCTGACGTCAGCTCGTCTGGAAGCTACGGCTCAATGAATTTTGGCCTGTTCACAGATTGGTCCAGCATGGCTTCAGCAAGCCAAAATATGATGAGTTCTGGAACTGTTGCGCCCACCCTTTTCTACTTCACCCCGAAAAATATCTGGGTACTCGCGTATCAATGGGGGGCGACCGCGTTCTCCTACCGGACATCCAGTGATCCCACCAACGCAAACGGATGGTCCTCAGCGCAGCCACTCTTTTCTGGCTCCCTCTCCAGCTCAAACACTGGTCCAATTGATGCAACTCTGATTGCCGACGGTACAACCATGTATCTGTTCTTTGCTGGGGACAATGGCAACATATACCGGTCAAGCATTCCTATTGGCAACTTCCCGGGCAGTTTCGGTGACTCCGCCACAGTCGTGCTTACTGACTCGACGTATAGCCTGTTCGAAGCTGTCCAGGTCTACAGGGTCCAGGGACAAAACCAGTACCTTATGATTGTCGAGGCAATTGGAGCTAACGGGCGCTACTTCCGCTCCTTTACAGCTACGAGTCTCAGTGGATCCTGGACGGCGCAGGCCGCAACCGAGTCAGCCCCCTTTGCCGGAAAGGCCAACAGCGGTGCCACTTGGACCAACGATATCAGCCACGGGGATCTCATCCGAAGCAGTGCAGACGAAACCATGCCAATTGATCCATGCAACCTACAATTCCTTTACCAGGGTCGATCCCCTAGCTCCAGTGCTGACTATAACCTCCTACCATACCGACCTGGCCTGTTGACTCTAGTGAGATAGATACAGAGTCAGGGAGTCGACTCATGTCCATGAACCTTGAAGGCCCCAGTAAGGGAATACAGTAGAACTAGGAAGAGAGGAGGATGAGTCGTTAACGAACAAAAGTATCAGTAACGGAGAAGTCCTCGTGGCTGAATGCTCATTGCTATGAGCAAAAAGGCGGAAATACATAGCTTACTCAATATTTATCCATGAATTTGTTTGGTTTTTGCTTCGCTGTATGGAATGTTTAGCTGAGAAAAGAGGGGGGGAAATACTCTTCCTTCCTACCTTCCATCTAGAATATAAAAATGTCGTCCACATGTCAAGTTGATATCTTCAATACCTTCGAGATGAACAATCGGGGTAGGATTCAGAGCCCACCGTCCTCTATATCCCGGTGGAGCCAATATGGGCCCATTCGTGGAATCTTCGCACACTCTGGTTGGTTTTGGCCAGCCGGCTCCAAACTGGTCTATTGCTAGATGCTCGTGACTACTTCTAGATGAAGTCTCCCGCTCCTGTAGGGCAGGTAGTGAATAGCCAAATTAAAAGCAGGGGTAGCAGTGCCTTCAGGGGGAGAATGATCTCACACACCCTTGGAGAAAGATCCGCGTGATGTATCCACTAATAAATGAGACACACTTTACAAGAAATAGTACGTCCTGTTCTACAAATTATCCTAGCACTTAGGAAACACCCGGATATCTCCAGCTAACACCCACCCTTTTCTGCCATCCAGTCGGCTTATAGAACCGAAAAGCTCTATTGGCTGCCGGCAGTCTACCCCCCGAACTGCTAAGTGGTGACACAGACTAGATACTGAAACGCCTCAGTCATATTTGAACTTTACCACTCGCCCCACTAAAGCCACTATTTGAGGCATATTCAAGATTCTCCACACGGAGAAATCTGAGACACCCTAATGATTCTTGTTTAGGGTTGGGACAGGGGGAAGTTCTCTAGTAACGGTTAATTGTTGCGCAAGATACGGGGGTCGAGTTTATACACAAGGGATGCGCTCCAATTCTCCA
Source organism: Aspergillus sparsus (assembly GCA_027569235.1). Lineage (NCBI taxonomy): Eukaryota > Fungi > Ascomycota > Eurotiomycetes > Eurotiales > Aspergillaceae > Aspergillus > Aspergillus sparsus. The sequence continues at coordinate 159,276 of JAPDES010000088.1, forward strand.
CATTGGCGCTTCATAAATCTCACTTAGCCGGAACCAATAGGCTGAAATAGGTCTCTTCTCTTCTCAAAGGATACCTGAACCTTCAATATTTATATACCCCTTCCTTGTGCCTAAGGTAAAAGGCACTCCCCCTTAGTCAAGCATTCCTTATCCCTCCCTCCATTTATTGCGTTCAATCTCATACTCTCGCGCCCCCCAAGATGCTTCTCCTCGCCACTGGTTTACTGCTTCTCCCTCTGACAGGGGCAGTGGGCATTAGCCGTCGTCAAGCCTCGCCCAGCTTGGATACTTTGATCCAGAGCGATAGTAAAAAGTTCTGGGGTTCCTGCGCCGACGAGGGCAGACTAACAGAAAACCCCCAAAACCCAGCCATCTATATTGCCGACTTTGGCCAAGTCACGCCGGAAAACAGTATGAAATGGGACGCTACTGAGCGTGAGTACTGCCTGTTTAGCAACCCAATCCTGAGTAGTCTCCGTCAGCCACGCTAATCATATGGGTATGGTAGCATCTCAGGGCAAGTTTTCTTTCTCCGGTGCAGACTGGTTGGTCAATTGGGCCCAGCAGAATGGAAAATTAATCAGAGGCCATAACCTTGGCGAGCAATATCCCTTAAACTTATTAATTCCGACCACGGACCTAATTGTTTACAGTCTGGCATTCACAACTTCCCAGCTGGGTATGTGACATCACTGACAAAACTACACTGACGAATGCTATGAAGAACCACATCACCACTTTAGTGAGCAGATACAAAGGTAAAATCTATGCTTGGGTAAGTCCTCCCGGATTTTCGAGTCGATAACAGTCCACAAAACTCTTTTCTCGCCACCAGTTGATAACAAGTTCAGGACGTTGTCAACGAACCCTTCAATGAAGACGGTAGTTTGCGTCAATCGTGCTTCTATAATGTTATTGGCCCAGAGTATATCAACATCGCATTCGAGACCGCCCGAGCCGCGGACCCAAATGCTAAACTCTATGTAAATGACTATAAGTGAGTTGTTTTCTTTCATCGTCTACGCTTGCTTTATCATGTGGTGATATATCAAACTCATAATCTACCATCCTCCTCCGCAGTCTGGACTCAGCAACATACAGCAAGACTGTGGGAGTTGTCAATCAAGTGAAGCAATGGCTCGCCCAGGAGGTGCCAATTGATGGGATTGGTGAGCTTCCCTTCCTCAGTTCGCCTCTATTCGATTATTCCACTACTTACGCGAGCAGGATCTGAATCGCATCTTAGGTAAGCCGCTTGAGTAGATGGAAAACATTCCATGGAGCTGATCAGGTTCTATGATAGCGCTGGCGGAGGTTCTGGCGTTGAAGCATAAGTTCTCCCTGCTCCCTAATCTCTCATGCCTCACGCTGGTTGATGCTAACATCCTCAAACTGCCCTGAAACTACTTGCCTCTGCCGGTACAGAGGAGATTGCCATTACCGAGCTTGATATTGCTGGTGCATCCGCAAGCGACTATGAGGCAGTAAGTAATCAAATGTTCTTTATTCTTCACATGCCTAGATATACATACCCTAAACACAGCCTATATAGGTTACCCAAGCGTGCTTGAACGTCCCCCAATGTATCGGCATTACATCATGGGGTGCGTCTGATGCGGTATGCTATTCTTCCTTTCCCAACAAGATGTGATGAAACTGAATTCACTAAACAAAAGTTCCTAGGATTCCTGGCGCTCGAGCTCGGCGCCCTGTTTGTTCGATAGCAGCTACAATGCCAAAGCTGCATATCACTCTGTTGCCAGTCTCCTCAGCAGTCACAAACCCTCCACCAGTTCTACTTCATCGGCTTCCACAACCACATTCTCCATAACCACAACCACCACCACCACGACATCGGCAAACTCTGCTATGCAGACCCACTGGGGGCAATGTGGCGGTACTGGCTGGTCCGGCCCAAGTACTTGTGAATCTCCGTATACGTGTCAATTACAGAACGCGTGGTATTCACAGTGCCTTTGAGGGGGTAATCCCAGGTTAGGCGGTCCTATACTTGTTTTTTTACTTTCAGACGATGATGGTGCAGGTGGTATAGGGAATATGTCAAATTACCAAATTGAAGGTAATATTTCGCATTCTAAACACTCATGTGAATGGACCAAACCCGAAGCCTCTATTCTCCTACCTTACGGGAGGACCAGGGGTTAAGAATATGGTGGATCTATTATAGATACGAGGTTTACATGGGAAATCCAGCAGTTTATTGTAATTTTCTGTTCATACAAGGCATCCACTGTATTTTTGAAATTCTGTTGATAATAATATAATATAGTTTTAATGCTTTAATATTACATTATATCTCTATATTTTTTTCTAGAGTTTATTCTTATAATTATAAAATATCTTCTTGTTCTAGGTAACCAGATTTACTTCCACTTTAAAGATAATGTAGTATTGATATTTTTTAATGTTGTCTAATATTATTTAATAAAATTTATATTTTAAATTTTTTTCTACTACATAATCTCAGCACATTCCTGTTTAAAAATATATCTTTAACCTTTAATTTATATTACCTGCTCTATATCTATACTTCTAAATTTTTATCTCTATACCTCACTCTTAATTTATATAACTCTTTAAATTTCTATATTTCTTCTACAAATCCTTATTAGTGTATAAGACATATTTTCTATTAGTTTATATTTATTACTATATTATATTTATTTTTTTTTTCTATATAAGTATATAGTTACATAGATCTATTCTTTTACCTTGGCCTGTACCTAGTATGCTCTGAAGCTAGATTAAAAGTAAAAGGAAAGTAAAGAAACATTAACAATCTTATAGAAGATATAAAATCTCTATTATTTAGTAAGAATACCTAGTTGTAGAAACAGAAAAAAATATAGAATATATAAGAAATTATTATACTACCTAGAGAGGTAGGTATTTTATAGTAACAGATAAAAGAGATAGGCATTTTAATTAATTATTCTAAGAGACCTTAGGGCCGGGTGTAACATTTAAATAAAGTAAAAACTATTAAATAAGTAGCAAAGAAAATGTGAATATTATATAAACTTTTAATTTAATTGCTATACTATGGACACGTCCTCTTTATAATAAACTCATAGAATTATACTAGATGTGTGTAATAGATTACAGGCAAAAGTAAGACTAATGTAGTTAAATACATATATACCCAGTAAGTAGGACCCTCTAGATGTTTTTATAATAAGAAGAAGGAGGAGGAGGAAGAAAGACGCCCTTATAATAGTAGATATGAGTTGTAGTAGATATATATAATAAACTGCAGGTAAAAGCAAGACCAATATAGTTAAATATATATATACCCAGTAAGTAGGACCCCCTAGATGTTCTTATAATAAGAAGAAAGAAAAAAGAGAAGAGGAGAAGAAATAAAAACAGAATTTATAGTTAAGAGAATTAAGGCTAGGTTGCTTATAAGTAGTAATATTACTATAAAAACTACCTACTATCTATTTAACAAGCATTAAGGTATATTAAACTTCTAAGCTACTTCTAGAATATAAGTTAGTCTAATAAATATTACTTTTATTCACCTGCTTAACAGAGATACTTATATAGATATAGATTCTTATTATACCTCTTATATATATGCATATTAAAACTCTCTTCTCCCACATTAAACTGTACTAAGTTAGTTATTAGAGTGCCAAACTACTCTAGGGATTTCTATATATTTATCAAGCTGTTCTAGAAACTTAAAGTAGTAAATAATTTAAAAATTATTATCTAGCTATTTTTTATATACCTCTACATTAAGCTAGCAAGAGATTACAAGGTTAAGCTGGTAAATAATATGCTTAACAGTTCAGTTTTTAATATTTAATATTAGTTTCCAATAGTTTAAAACTTAAATAGTGCTTAATAGGACAGGAACTGGGAATGTCTTTAAGTTATTAAAATTAATGTAATTTAAAGAGGTAGATTATTCTTCTTCTAAAATAACTGGACACGCTGTAAAGAATAATAGGTTATTTAGACTTTTAAATCCTGGCATTACTCTCTTATTATATTAAATATGGGTATAAAGAGGGGGGCTGAGGGGGCTTTTAGCTTAATTTTTATATTTAAATTTTATAATTTTTAAAGAATTTTCCTATATATTAATATTAAGTATTATCTCTTTAAATCTTCTGTCTGTAATATTGTAGTGGGGTGACCCGGGGCTCCGCCCCAGGCACCCACTTTCCGCCTCAGGCACCCACCCTCAACTATATCATCCTCCTTCCCACCCGCCTAGTCATAGGATAGAACATCAGACATCTTTCATATTCATCTTTCTTGTTGTTGAGTCACACCCGCTTGCATTAAGCTCCCCCCCCCCAACACGGCATCCCAACCAGAGTCACTGGAACAGGACTACTTGTCACCTGCTCTGTCCCCAGCTTCCAGCTTAATCAGGTCCACCTAAGGTGACCTTAACATTTAGCCCCTCTTCAGATTGATGACCAACACAGGGGGAAATATTAAATAAGAAGGTTAAGTATAGGAAAAAGGGGGCACAAAAAAAAGAGAAGAAGATCTACTATATTAAAGAAAAAACAGTTAAGAAATAGTAAAAAAAGACTGCTAAGGCTAATGTAGCATATCTAGACTGTATAAATTATAGGAACTATAAAAAGTAAATAGTAATCTTAAAATAGAAAGAAATTAATTAATAGACTTAATAAAATCAGATTACTTAATAAATTAAATGGCAAATAGTATAGATTATAGCACTATCTTTAGCTATAAAAGTTATAAAGAAAGTATTAGAAGCATGCCTAAAAAAAAAGAACTCTTTAGAAGCCTGGCAAGAAAAATTACTATTTAAAAAAGATATAATAATTAAGTTATAATTAAATATAAAAGTAAGAAATCCCACTATTAATATAAGTAAACCACCTAAAATGGCATCTACATCTATCTTTATATATATTATAGCCATGCCCATACCTGGGATGGTAGAAGCCCCATTCTTTAATAGAAAAAATATTACCCAGTTTATGGATATATTTAAACAGGTATGTACTAATTATAGTATTAAAAATAATAAAAAAAAAATTAAGTAAGTGCTTAAATATTGTTTATAGTAAATTACAGATAATATATAAGAAATAAAATTCTACTAAAATAAGAACTAAAAAAAATTAGTAGAAGAATTAAAGGTAAAATTTTAAAAGTAGAACATTACTTAACTAGAAAGAACTTATTAGTATCTAGAAAAATATGTATTAAAGAAATAAGAAATAAGAAATAATCTTTATTAATTTATAAATAGATACACCTCTTTATTAGTATAGATAGAGAAAAATGGGGAGTTAGATAACTATACTAAATATCTTTAATTACTAAAAGGATTGCCCGAGCCCATATTTAGAAAGGTGATAAGTAAGATAAGACCAAAATTAAATAACCTATAAGTTATTAAATATATAGACTGTTAAAAAGAAGTCCTAAAATTATTAAAAGTTAAGAAGCTATATTAAGAAATAAAAGCTATTAAAATATCCTTATCTAATATCTTAAATATAACTAAATAACTAAAAGAAGTAGTATTACCTGAAAAAAAGGAGCCTATACAGATAAAAAAATTATTATAGAATAGAAAGATAGGACAAGTTATAAATAAGAATATTTATTAACTTATTAAGTTATTTAAAGCCCTATATATACTGCTAACTATTCTAGCTAATTAGGGAGACATCTAGATATAAGTAAGAATATATATTATTTAATAAATAGAAGCTTGCTATTACTGCCTAAAAGATAAGCCTTAACACCTTTAATATAAATGCCCAGATTTTTACTAAGATGTAGTAAATGGCCTCTATTATTATAATCTAACCTTGCAGAGAATTTAAATAGAGAAATAAAGAAATAATAGACTAATAATAAAATATATACTAGAAGTTTTAAAAAAAGATATAATATAAAATAACTTTTAAAATTAGACTTGTCTCTAACTATTAATTACAGTAAAAATAAATTTTATCTGGACTTTAAAGATAATTAAAGAAGACCTAAGGATAGACATAGACAGCAATATTAGTAATATTAAAAAAGAGGAGAAAAATAATAATAATAAATTAGTAGAGATAAATGCCTTTAATATAAAAAGTATTTTAAAAAAAAAAAGAAAAAAAAATAAAAAATTATCTACTGCAAAGTCCCCCTAATTTAAATAATATATTACTAGAAAAATAGAAAAATAAAAAAAAGAATATACCCTACTTAAAGTTAAAGAGAAAGATGTAGTTATAAAAGATTAAAATATAAAATTAAAGTAAAACAGCAATACTATAAAAAAATTATTAAAAAAGCTAAAAGATAAAATATTAATTAATAACATGCTACAGCAAGTCTTGGAGCAGAAAGTAGATAATATTATTATAAAAGACCTTTTAAAAATATTAAAACCTTTATATAATACCTTCTTTAAAATCTTATCTATAAAGAATGGGATAAGTTAAAAAATAATTATATCTAGAATATAGGTGCAGTACCAGTCTATTTAAGAATTAAAATCTTATTCTATTAAAAAGGCAGATAATATTATAGAACTGCTATATATACTAAAAATAGTATAATTAAAAATATAGATAGGCCAGTTTGTAACCAGTAGGATTATTAATACTAACTTAAAAATAAATATTATAAATAAACAGCTTATTAACCACCTAAAAGCTGCCTACTGCCTTAATCTAAATATTAATATAGTGATGGTAAATAAGGACTGCAGTAGATATAAAGAATGCTTTATAAACATGCTTATTATAATTAAAGACCTTATAATTTCTATACATGTTTTTATTCTTAATAATCTAGAGGAGGATCTAATTCTAGAGTAATTATAATAACATGCTGTTCAATTTAGGATAAATACTTTAAAAATAGAAGGAGTAGAATGTTGCATATTTTTAATTAATAAAACTTAAAGATTAGACTTTATCCTAAAAGCCTTAGAAGGGTTAGCAAGGTTTAAAAGAAATATTTAGCCTAAGAATTTATATATAAGTTTAAAAGAATAAGTAAGTATCTGGTGGTTGGTTAGATGCTTGCCTAAAAAGAAAAAATATTAATAAAAAATAAGCAAGCTAAGGAAGAAAAGAAAAGAAGAAATAAAAAAATAAAAAGAGAAAATTAAAAAAGAAAAAAAAGTAAGCAATAAAAGGTATATAAAAATAAGTAATATAATTAGCTAAAGATTAATTAACATATAATAATTAATTTAGGCAAGAAAATTAAATATTTAAATACTATAGAAACTCTGCTTATCTTACTAAATCTACTAAATCCACCCCTACCTAAGTTTTAATACTTTAAACTAGATTCTGAGACACCACCAGAGACATGGTGCTTTTTAAACTAATATAATACTTATTTAAAACATGCAGCAAAAGTATGCACTCTATATAAAAAAAAAGTAGATAAGATTCTGCTAGTAGATTATAGAGATAATAAAAGAAAAAAACTGGGGAGAGTTAAGAATTAGATAGAAGTTTATTTAGAAAAATATTACAAGCAGTATCACGCTGTAGATATAAAAACTAAATTTAATAAATATTTATATCTAAAAATTACTTAAATAGTCTAAGGCGCCAGGCTCACCCTAGAAAGAATAAAGTAACTTAATATAGGGGATAATCTTCTTTTATAAGAAAAAGATATGCTACTAGAAATCCTTTATAAAAAAGAAAAAGTTCTTACTTAGAACTAGCTAGAAATTAGAAGAGTTAAACCTAAGGTTATACCTTTATAAAGAATTTAAACTATTCCTTATAAAGTATAATAAACTATACTATTTAAAATACTTAAAATGCTATAAGCTATAATCTGCAAGATGTTTTATAATTAGATAAAGAAAGAAATAATAAAAAGATATTAGGGCCCTTATTATAACTCTTAATTTTTAATATTAAAGAAAAAGAAAGAAGAATTCTAGTTTATTAATAATGCTACACCTATAAATATTATTATAATTTAAAATATTAATATTCCACTAGATGAAGATAAGTTTATTAATAATTTTAGTGGAATGGTGGTGGCCTTTCTTATTAACTAGTTCTTTAAATATAACTAACTTCCTCTAGCAGAAGAGAATTAAGATATAATAATAATTTAAACTTCTATAGGACTACTAAGACAGACTATAGTTATATAGAAAGAAACTAACTTATTAAAATAATTTATTTATATAGAAATAAAAATTCTAAAAGAAATTATTTTATATCTAGCTAGAATATTTTTAGATAATATAGAAATAAAAGGCCCAAAGAATATATATAATAATAAAGAAATTCTGCTAGAAATTTAATATTATATCTTTAAATATTTTATTAACTTAGAGCACACTCTATATCTACTAGAAGTAATAGGAGTTACTGTCTCAGTAAAAAAATCTTAGTAGGTAATGCTAGGAATTTAAATTATAGGTTAAGTCTATAATTATAATAGGCATTATTTAGAAATAGCTAAAGTAAAAAAGATTTTAAATTAACTACAATCTTAAAATATTAAAAATATTAGAGGCTTTATTAGATTAGCAGCAGGCTTTAAGCTGCTAATAAAAGAGTTTACTTTAAAAATAATTTTATTTTATCTACTTTTAAAAAAAGATGCTTAATTTATATGGCAGTAAGAATAGAAGAATATCTTTTTATAGACTAAATAGATAATTAGTATCTTCCCCTATATAATGCCCATTAACTATAATATTATTCTATTAATTTTTATTGTGGTGGTTAATACTAGCAAGATAGAATAAAGAGCAAGTCTTATATAAGAAAGAAAAGGTGTTAGACAGATAGCTTATTTTAAATTAGAAGTATAGAGTAAAGTAAAAGTTAAATATAATACTAGAAAATAAGAATGCTGAGCTGTACTAAAATGCCTAAAGAAATTTAGATATTGGTTATATAAAGTATACTTTATACTAAAAATTAATTTATAAACTTTAGTAATATAACTAAATAGATCCACAACTAACCTGCTGGGGGCCTTTATTACTAGCTAAATTACTTAAATATGCCTATTTAACTTTACTGTATATTATATTTCTAGAAAGAATCATACTATAGTAGATGCCCTTTTAAGAAGAAGATATATAAAGAAAGAAATAAAGAAATAAAAGTAAGAAATTAATATAGATGGCTGGGTACGCGCATAAATTAGATATATAATAATAAACTTAATATTGCAGGACTTACTCCCTTAACTAGAAAACCCTAAAAAGATTCTACAAAGTAAATATATAAATAAGTATAAAATAATGGTCTAATATCTGACTATCCTTAAAAAATTAATTAATATAACAGCCTTAGAGTACCAAAAATTTCAGAAAGAAGCAATAAAATTTCTAATATAAGATAGATATTTATTTTAAAGAGCCTATAAAAACACACTAGTCTGCAGGATAGTTAATAATACTTAAAAAAAATAAAATATAATTACCAGCCTGCATAATAAAAGTAGCTATAAAGGAAGAGAAAGCATCTACTATAAAATAGTATAATAATATTAATAAAAGGCCTGCTATTAAAATATTTAAAAATATATAAAAGCCTGTTCTAAATACTAGTAAAGAAGTATAAATAGACTAAAGAAAGAATTATATTCTATCTGGACTACTTACATGCTTAAAACAGTAGTAGTTAATGTTATTCATATATTATAAGAAAATAAATTTAAATTTATAGTATTAATCTAAAATATGGCTAATAGTTAATTAAAAGATAAAAAGTTAAGATAAGCCATCTTAAAAGCTGTAGTATAGTTTCTATATAAAGATTAAATATATTAATATAAAGTCTCTAAAAGAGTTATTATAAATAGAGGGTTAGAAAATTAGCAAGTTGTTAATATCTTAATAACTAAATATAAAGTTAAGAAAGTTATAATATTCCTCTACTATCTAGAATCTAATAGTGCCATTGAACGGGGACATTATAATATTAAAAATAGTCTTTTAAAAATAATAAAAGAGAAAGAAAAAGAATAGATTAAATACTTTTACTTTATCTTATTAGCCTAAAAAATAATAATTAAAAGAACTATAGAAATAACACTCTATAGAATAATAATAAAGAAAGAAGCAGTTTTATTTATAGAGTTAGAAGTACCTACATAGGCTATTCTTTTATAAAATAAAGTTAAAATAATAGAAGAACTGCTAGCCATGCAGGTATGCTAGATTAAATAAAAAAATTAAGATTTAAAGAAAGCTTTCTGCTATTTAGAAAGATACTATTAATAAAATAAGGACTATTTTAATAACACTTATTAAATTTAAAATAAATCTCTAAAAGTAAATAAATATGTGCTTTTATAAAATAACTGTTAAAAAGCTAATCTTAAAGCCTTAGTAAAGTTATAATTTAAATAGCAAGGGCCTTATAAAATTACAGAAGTGCTATAGAAAAATAATATATATTAAATAAAAGAATTAAATAACACTCTTATGGTGGGAACTATTAATAAAAATAGACTAAAAAAGTTTATTATAAATAAATATTTACTAAGTCCAACAGAAATAGAAGATAAAGAAGAAGTTAAAGAGATAAAAAGAAAAAATATAGATATAAAAAATAAAGGTAAGAATAAAAATAAGATTAATAATGTAAAGTGGGTATTAGAAGGGTGGAAGCTTGCAGTTGTAATATAAATATTATTTAAAAAAAAAAAAAAAAAAAAAAAAAAAAAGAGAAATCTGCTTATCTATATATTAGCTAATTAGAAGTGACAAAAGCAATATAAAATATAAGATAAAAAAAAAAAAGATAAAAAGTAAATAAAAAGATATAGAAAATTTTCAGCTTATTTTTAACTATTATAAATTACCCCCTACTTTTCTTTATCTTTTACTTAGAGATATTAAATTGACCCCCCCTTCTTTTAAAAGAAAAATAAGAAAATTAAATAAGATGATAGACTACTTAAGACCTATTATATTAAAATAGACAGACATTCCCCTGCCTATAATATCTAAAAAGATATGTCTAGATGGCTATATATTCTTATTAATTAAATAAGTAATTAGATATATTAATAGATATCTAGCTAAGTAGAAATACTCTAAACAGCTGCAGCTGCTTAACTTACTGCTAGCTGTATAAAAAAGATAAAAAGAAGATATATTAGCCTTATTTAAGTATACTTAGTGCTTGAAAGCCTGAAAAATAATTATTTTAAAGGTGGATTATAAAAGATAATAGCAACCAGCTTAAAATATTACTAAGATGATAAAAGATTGCAAGATAAAAATAGCTAAAATAAAAGATGTGGTAGCCAGATATTAAAATTATATAAATATAAAAGCAGTATTTTCTCTGGTACACATACTTAATATGGCTAGAAAGATAAGAAAAATTGCTAATAAAAATATCTTATAAGAAATAATTAAGGGATCTATAAATAAAGTAATTTTAAATTAATTAGAAGCAGCAGGCCCCAGATATTAGAGAAATCTATAAATAATACTATTAAACTTAATTTAAATAGCAGCTATATTAGAAATGACCCCTATAATATTAAAAGAGGCTGTAAGTAAAGGCCTAATCTTTAATAAATATAGCTTTTTAGTACCTATAAAACCTGCCTGTCTATTAATAGCCCCCCCCTAACCTAATTTATACTTAATCTTCTAGATCTTTGTAACCCCCGCGGTAACAGCAATTTATAAAATCTTTAGAGTTTCTTAGAACTATATATCTAAAACTAACTAATTAAAAGCCGCGATAATTCACCACTATATATTAATTAATTAAATAGACTAATTAGAACTATTAAAAGAACTGCGGCCCCACCCACTTATGTTTACTACTTTTTAAATTACTGCTGTTACTGTTTAATGCACTATAGTGAACCTGTTACTATGTGTAGAAGAAGAATTAGATCTTATAGACTTAAAAGATTTAAAAGAATTTTTAAAGAAAGATAGTATAGCAGAAGCGCCTATTAAAAAAGAAAAGAAGTTAATAAGATGGAAAGAATATAGGTGCCATTATATAATATCAGAAAATATTTAGAAAATATTAAGCAGTTAGAAATTAAATAAGACAGCAGAAGTCTTCCTACTTAATAAAATTAAAAGAATTTTAGAAAAAGAAAAAAATGCCTGACTTTATTATTTACATGCTAAACTTTTAGCCTTAAAGCTTAAAGCTTAAATATAAGGATTTTAATATTAGCTATTAATATAATGCCTAAAGTTCCTTTATAAAAATAGAAATAGTTTAAAAAATTTAAAAGCTTTAAAAAAGTACTATAATTAGTTTTAGCTTGCTTACTATTCTGTTTAAGCAGAAGATTATCTTAAAATTTATAAATATAAGTATTATAATATTCCACTAGTTATAGCTGCTGTAATATATTTTAATTAGAGAAAAATAGCTTATATAATTCTTTAAGGATTAAAAAGTAGCCTAGATATAGAATGCCTAGAAGATACTTAAAGAAAAGAAGAAAGTATTATTATTTTAAAACTAATAAAATAGTGGAACACAATAGAAGATAGCAAGGTAATCTTTTTAAAAAAAGCTAAAAGAGAATTTAATATTTATTATTATTATTAGCAAAATATTAAAGGGCAATCCAACTTTAAATAGCTTTAATTTATATACTATAGTATATTTTAGCAACTTATCTACTAGGATCTAGTCTACTATCTATAGTATATTACTCTTTAAAATAATTATTAATAGTGCCTTATCTTATACCCTTATTACACTAAGTATTTTAAACTAGATAATTTAATCTTCTTTTAATATATAGATATTAATATAACACAATTTATAGAATAAGAAAGAGGTAAAAATGTAATCTAAGGCTTCCTTTCTTTAGATAATAAAGATAAAGAAAATTATATATAACTTCTAAAAGAAATGTACATCCAACTACCTAAATAGCACTAAAGAATAAAAGATAGAGAATAGAAAGCTAACTTTTTTATAACTAAGATTACTAATAATCTCTACAATAAAAGCAACAAGGAATATTTTAAAATAAATTAAATAATTTAACTATATAAAGTAATAGATATTTAAATTATATATCTTATTATTTCTTACAGCTTAATTAGGTTATGTATAAAAACAAGAAGAATACTTTTACTATAGTTTATTAGTATATAGAGGGACTATAAATTCCTGAAGATGCTTAAAGTAGGAATATAATTATAGCTATTTACTACTTATAGAGACTTAAAGTCTAGACTACTTTCTTTATTAGGATTAGCTAATTAATATACTACTATCTTATTCTTCTTTCTAGCTGCATTACTGCTTATAGGACTTGGCCTAATCTTAGATATTTTAATTAGCTAGATTTAGTGGGATTACCTACTTATAAGAAATAACCTAAATACCCTCTTTTATCCAGACGCAAGTAAAGGAAGAGAATATATTAATAATTAGTAAAAGAAGATATATATAAAGGCTTATAAGTTAATTAATCTCTTTAAATAGCTTAAAGATAAAGTCTATTAAAAAAATATTTATTAATCTGCTTACAACACCCCCCCGCCCCTTATAAATATAGAGATAGATGAATTTAAAGAAGAGGAGTAAGAGGATTATTATTAAGAATTATATTTAAAAAAAAAAAAAAAAAAAAAAAAAAAAAAAAAAAAAAAAAAAAAAAAAAAAAAAAAAAAAAATTTTTTAATTTTTTTTTTTTTTATAAAAAAAAAAAATTAAAAATTAATAAAAAAAAAAAATTATTTTAAAAAAAAAAAATAATTAAGGTGGGGGAGGGGGGGGTGTTGTTGGGGGGGGGGGGGGGGGGGTGTGAGGGGGGGGGGGGGGGGGGGGGGGGGGGGGGGGGGGGG